>JASBNA010000095.1:0-117379 GCA_038087015.1 Cerrena zonata | reverse complement strand
GTACTATATTAGATGTTAAAATAGTTAATGTGAAAGAAGTTCAAGTTGATGAAAAAGATATAAAAATATTTGAAGCGGCAGTGGGACAGAATGGTAGTGCTCATTTCATCATGACGAACTCCGGTAATTCAGGAACTGGGAAATTACATGTTGATTATAGATTAAAGTCTATTCTTGGTGATTTGAATTATAGGAGAATTGCCGATGGAGTCAATTTACAAATTGTCAGTGATGTTGAACAATATGGACAATTAGAAGATATTCAAAGTATAGATGAACTTGATTTAAAAGATCCTGGATCAGGACAAGATACCAATGACTTCATTAGAGCCAGTTTCCCTGACGATACCTTGATTGACCCAGTACTTGATGAGATCATTGCATCAGGTATTGAAAATCAATTGAATTCTAGTAACGAAATGAAAAGAAGTAAAGTTTTGAAAAACAATTTACATCTTGCCAGAGAACTCAACCAAAACCAGCCCATTCAATACTGAAACACATGACATCATCCTGTTCTTCTTCACCCACGGTATCGGCTATTACCCAAGATTTTTTAACCCCAGTGGCCAATCTCCCACCCGTGACTAGATCCAAGCAATTGACATTAGAAGAACGATTTATTATCAAATGACTGTGATACCTCAAAGGGTCTCCAGGGTATGCTACGAACAACCCACCAAACCTCAATCCTGGCAACAAGTGAAACCCTTTGTTCTTTATATGCCTATATACTTTATAATTCTGTAAAACCTCGTGATTTGTATGCTGCAAAAAAACTTGTAAAGAGATTTGATTTTGATTCAATATAGGCTCGGTAGTTCGGGAGTCATTTTCGGTGATGCAGTAGTTCTCATGAACCCCGTTTTCATTACTCGATAACGAGTTCACTCCCAAGTTATCAACAAGTCGCCCCAACCCATTTTCCACCAACCATATGACTTCATAAATTGATAGCTCCAATGGAAGGTTCAAGAATATGTTTTGCTGCGGGGCTACGGGTAAAGTACCAATCAATACTCCCAATATACCGTGGTTCCTCAACCGTTTAACGTCATCTAGATTGAACACCAATACTTTTTTGTCAATAACCGGTAAAGAAATCATTTACAATCTGACAGGCTCTAAATCAACAGGTTTAAATCAAACGATCGCTAAACGAGTATTTTAAGTGATGGCTTTTTTTTTTTTTTTTTTTTTTTCTTTTTCGCTCGAGCGAACGACCAAAACTGGTATGACAGTTGGAAATACGAGATAGAGTGGAGATCAAGGGGAGGGGGATATTCGTTTATCTTTTTTTTTTGTACATTTGTACATTTTTTCTTTAATTTTTGTTTCTGTAATTTTTTTTTTGTTGAGCGTGACTGACAGAAAAACGAGCAAAAATCCGACTGCCCAACCCGCCACCCTCGGTAACGCCGAGACGCAATTTTTGGGATGAGCGAGCGCAATCGACTAGGTGCATATTGCATGCATTGCCGTGCAGAGATTCTCAGGACGTGCGTTACTGCGCAAGCTGTACGGTTTACACGAGGTGTATTTACACTAGGGGTGTGCGGGTTTTCTGCGTGTTTTTGCCCTGTTTCCTTGTTTATTTAGGAAAGATATCCGTGGATAATAGACAACGACAAGGAAGTTATTGGCTAAAATTATACTTCAACATGAATCAATTATTCAAGATATTCTCTACAGTAGGAACAAAAAAAATCAAAAGCTTATGAAAAATCGTCAATCATACATGAGCGAGGGCATATTCTGCTTTAAGGCGACACGTCAAGAGACGGTTTGATAACATATCCGTGAGAAGTTAACCAAAACGAAAGAAAATAAAGAGCAGAAAATAATCATACTAAAAAATAAAAAGTAAAATAAACTGAAATAAAATACAGTAAGATAAAATAAAATAAAAAAAAAAAAAGAACACACATACAAAAGAGAAAAAAATAAAAAAAAAAAAAAAAAAAAAATAGATAATAATAAAAGAACAAAAAAAAAATATCTTTTATTAGGTGGTCGATTTTAAATTATTTTTTCTTTTTTGCTGCTGCTGCTGCTTCTTTTAAATTAGTATATTAAACTGTATTATGTAATGTATTACGTAAAAAGGACCGAATTCAGTCAATCAAGCTTTTAACACTGATTTTAGTTTTATCCTCTTCGTCTTCTTCAATAGAGGAATCCACTTCTCTCTTGACACTTATGTTGGTGCCTTGAGTTGAAATGGAGCCGCCGTGGTTTGAATAGATTGAGGATTCACTGTTTGAATGAATTGGTTTTAAGATTTGATTAGGAGAAGTATTATTACTCAACGGATTTAAGCCCGAAGCGCTTGAAACTGAAAATCTTTGTTGAGGTGTCAAAGAAGGAGAATTGAAAGAGTGTTGACTTATGTTACGTTTATGATTACTTTCTTTTAAAGGATTAGGGAAAAAATCAGGAGCAATGGATGATCTTCTGGACGTGGAAGAAGAATTATTATTGGAGCCGAAAAATTCGATTGAATTATTTCTGGTTAAATCTTGATAGGGGGAATTTATTGATTGTTGATGATTAAAATTTGTAGTATTTGTAGTTGAATGTCTTCTTAATAATGGATTATGTTCATCTAATAATCTTCTTTTGGTTGGTAAAATATTTGAGCTTGTAGAACTGGTTAAAGGAGGTAATATTGAATTTTGATTATTTATATCAAAACTAGCTGATCTTATTCCAAAAATTTTATTATTTGGAGGAGGAGTTATTGAAGTGAACTTATCTCCATTATTTGAATTATTACTACTACTGCCAAACATTGAAGTATTAAATGAAATTTGAGGTAGATTATGAACTTGAGGATATTGGGTTGGGGTTGGAGTTGTTTTTTTGATTGAAGTAATACCAGTATTACTTTCTAATTGATGATCACCAGTATCATCGATTAATTTTATTGGAACATTTGAAGATTGTCTTCTTCTTCTATTAGCACCACCATTCCACCAATTTTTTATAGCATTATCAGAACGTCCATTTAAATGTCTTGCGATTTCAGCCCATTTTTTACCATGTTTGGCCACCAATTTTTCAATTAATAAACCTTCTTCTTGAGTTATTGGAGTCCGATTTAAACTTGGTTTTAAATTTTGATGATATCGTTCTCTACATTGTTTTGGAGTTCTAGTACATAAACTATTTGAAATTCTTACCCAATTTGAAGGTCCAAATATCGATATCAATTCCATTAATTTTCGATCTTCTTCGGGAGACCATGGTCCTCTTCTAGTTGGTCCGGACTGAGTGGGATGGATGGTTACTGGTTCAACCAGGGTTTGTTGTGGATGTTGTGGAAGTTGTTGCTGCTGTTGCTGCTGTTGTTGCTGTTGAATCATTATGGGCAACTGAGAAGACAGATGAGAATGGTTGAGATCAGGCCGTGAAGGACCAAATGAATAGTTTGAATTATAACTCATAACTCAAAAGACTTAAAGCTGGTAAAAAAAACGAATTTATCATGTAGAAGAAATGATTTGAAAATTTAACGGTGCACAGCACTAATAAAAGGAATAAAATTTTTAGTTATAAATTAATTTTTATGTAGAAAAAAAAAAAAAAAATAAAATAAAATAATAATAATAATAATTTAAAAAAAAAAAAAAAAAAAAAAAAAAAAAAAATTTAGAAAAAAAGTTAACAAATTTTTTAAAAAAAAAAATAAAGAAAAAACTACCAAAAAATAAAACAGAGACCCAAAAAAAACCGTATGTACCAGAAACGCACCTAAAACAGAAAAAGCTTTAAAGGAGTAATAACAGTAAGTACTGAACTATACTTGATCAATCGTATAATTACTCTAATCAGAAAAGACCTTGATTCTTTCGGCAATCCTGGTGATCCTGCTAGCACTTTGATATAAACAATTGATATTATCAATTAGAGAATCTCTAACAATTTATTTGTGGAACGGTCATAGAAAATTAAATTAAAGAATAAAGTTAGTATTCTAATATGGCAATCAGACGCAGATCAAATTAAATTTAAGTTTGACTTTTTAAAGCAACAAAACCGAATGAATAAATAAACTAAACTTTATATAATAGAATAGTAGTCAAAAAAAAAAATGTAACAAAGAAACATTATAAACAAGACAATTAAAGATTTTGGGCAGGCGTGCGCCGCTTTAAAGACAAAAAAGAGAACAAAAGGAGAACAATAGAGACAAAGAACAGGAGAACGAAAAAAGGCAGAACCAAAAGCAAAAAAAGAGTGTCATTTCCGAGGGTGAGGTTAGAAAAATTAAAAAATTAGATAAAAAAAAATTAATCAAACAAACAAAAAAATTAAATGAAAAAGCTAAATTAAAAAGTTGAATAAAAAGTTGAATAATAATAATAAAAAACAAAAAACAAAAAAAAAGAGGCTAAAAAATAATTTTTAACAGAAAAAATATTTTTACACCAGGAAAATCACCACTGAAAACGGACAAGCATAATAGATTACAAGATCAACATTGCTACACACCATTGGTTATTACAAACAGCGATCGGTTATGTTAGTGAATTTTGCCTATTCAAGCAGATGAAATCAACGATCGATTAAGGAAAAGATGAAATAATCAGATGAAATTGGCACTTGCATTCAGCATGGGCGTTGGTTGGTCGTTGGCATTTGCATGGACACTTGCATTGGCGTTTGCATTGGCGTTTGCATTGGCGTTATTGAGCAACCGCTGATACTTCAAACTGAATCCAGAAAAGTGGTGCTGCCATGGTGGGGGCGTTATATGCAAGTAGGACCCTACCCACCGATTGCCCCGATTGCACTGATAAACAGAACAAGTAGACATTGTTAGAGCGCCCGGGTGTACTGGTGTCCTGGGGAGAGTAACAAACCGCGAGGACCGGCGTCGGTAAATTCTGCTCGCAAATAATCGCGCAGCGAGATCTAGAGTCGGCTAATAGGTCTAGCCCACCGTTTAAGCATCCTGTTATAGGCTATGAAATACTGCTATAGGCTATGAAATGCTCAGTAAACGAATCATGGGCTCGATGCTGGCACATTGTGTGGGTGCAAGGAGGATGAGGCAACCTTGAAATTGTTGCAGTGGGGGGGTGGAAAATTGGTTGATAGTAGTCTACAAGTATACGACTCGGAAAATTGACTTGCATTCAATTGTCTGTATATAACTTACATGTATGTATATAAAAGGGCCTGAGCATTAGCGGGTTGGGGGCAGGCCGGTAGTGCGGATACCCAGATGACATTGCAGTATTCTTTGATTAGTCGGATGTAGTTCTGGTTCCTTACTTGTCAAGAAACTGTTTCGTTTCTCGACAATTGGGTAATAATTCCGAATAATCTACGATCTACCAGCAATCAAGTTAGTGCTATGTTCATCGTGTGGGAAAGAGTATTTCTATTGTACTTAGAGTTGCTCGTCATATTTCATCTATTATTTGGATTGAATAATTTGAAATGGCTGAATTTCACCAAGGCTCCGTTAATGCACTTCTTGTAAAGTAAGCTATTCTAACTGTTCGTAATATTCTTCTAAATCTTCGGGTTCAAAAATAACCTTAACCATTAACGAACAGCTTGGACAAACCGCAATTTCTTCTCCATCTGCTAAATCATCGATTCCAATAGCAAACTTGTCTCCACATGGACACGGGTACTGGAATAGCTGGGTTATTGGGTCAAATGTAAAATCTTCAATCTCGATTTCATCATATATCGATTCCATTTTATGTGCTACAAGAAACAAATAACTTGTTTGATGGTTTAACGGTGAAGAGAAAAAAAATTTAGTCTAGTGAAGAGGTTTATGTGCACTCTATTGATGACCTTGCCAAAAAAAAAAAAAATTATAGGCTGACCCGTACACCGGGTGATGAATCGCTAATCTACTTCATCTGTTTCTCTCAGTAATACCTTAAACAGCAAAGCACCGTTTGCAACTGGTCTAACTAAAGCAGCAAGACCAGGAAGGGTTTTTTCTTCTCTGGTACTTTTGTGAGGTACGGGTGTTTCGTGGGGTCGCTCGCATCTTTTTTTGGCAACCGAAACGTTAGGGCTGTTGCCCTCACAAGTTAATGGGCTCACGTGCTGGTTTTCTCGCTGAAGATGAAAAGTTTTTGCAAGATTTTTTTTTTTTTTTTTTTTAGTGCGAATACATTTTCCAGTCGCACTAATCCTTAACTATGGCAAAAGCTCTAACTACACTATCAAATTTTCTCTCACCTTGAATTACTTGAAAAAAAATCTAAAAGAAAATTTTTATTACCGTTTTTCCTACCCTTCTTACTCAATCACCAAACTTTAAGAGTATGTTCCAATAGACTATAAAGCATTCATGTCAATAGTCAAACAGTTGTACTAGATCGTTGTTGTTGTTTCCCAGTTTACTACTTGAAGATTTCCAAAGTTACAAGAACTGATTTATTAAAGACTATTGCTTGGAATAATTTATTATTTTCAAAACTCAATACTAACTAATATTATAGACATACAATATGGGTATTTCTAGAGATTCTCGTCATAAACGTGCTGCCACTGGTGCCAAAAGAGCTCAATTCAGAAAGAAGAGAAAGTTCGAATTAGGTAGACAATCTGCTAACACCAGAATTGGTACTAAAAGAATTCACACTGTTAGAACCAGAGGTGGTAATAAAAAATTCAGAGCTTTAAGAATCGAATCCGGTAACTTCTCTTGGGCTTCTGAAGGTATCTCAAGAAAAACCAGAATCTCTGGTGTCGTTTACCATCCATCTAATAATGAATTAGTTAGAACTAATACTTTAACTAAATCTGCTATTGTCCAAATTGATGCTACTCCATTCAGACAATGGTATGAAACTCACTACGGTAAATCTTTAGGTAAAAAACAAGCTACCGAAGAAGAAGAAGTTAAAAGATCTAAAAAAGCTGAACGTAAATTAGCTTCTAGATCTGCTTCTGCTTCTATTGAAAGTGCTGTTGACTCTCAATTCGGTGCTGGTAGATTATACGCTGCTATTTCTTCTAGACCTGGTCAATCCGGTAGATGTGATGGTTACATTTTAGAAGGTGAAGAATTAGCTTTTTACTTAAGAAGATTATCTGCTAAGAAAAACTAAATAAAAAACTAATCTGTATTTTGTACCTTTCTCCTTTTAAATAATCAAATATATATAAAATTATCATAGTACTTTGATTCTTGTATTTCTAGATCATCGTAATAACCGTTAGCTCATCTTGACTCACTCATTAACTCAAATTCATAAGCTCATTAAATCAAGTATCAAATTCATTAAATCAGTGAGGAATAAAATAAAAAAATAAAACATTTACTATCTACATTGTCATCTACATTGTCATAACTCTTAAAATTGCTTTTATTAATTAAATAACTATACAGTCTAAATGATTTGTTAGTATATAATTTTCAAAAATTCAGTAAATCCAAATTTACAAATGATTGTTCAGTGTTAGGCAATAATTTTATCTGCATATCTATTAACTCGTAAGTTAATAAATCAGTACAGGTCTGTGTTATTTTTTATCATCAGCGTAATCTCATTCAATTCATTTGGATCATTATCATATCTTAAACATACTCTTTAATCAATAAAGTTGCAATAAAGAAGAAACATAATTGTAAATTGTAAAAAAAAAAAATTTCAAGTCGTCGCTTTATATGAAAAAAAAGTAGTGCGGGTAACTGAAAAGAATTACTGCTAAATTTTTATACTTAGCCCTTTCATACCAATTCAACTTGATCTGAAAATACTGCCAAAGCACCCATTGGATCCCACGGAGGTAACACGATGTTTTTGAAGTCATCGTCGTGCATCTCAATGTGTTCTTGCGATAAGTCGGCTTTGTCAATGACTACTTGGTAAACGTAGTCCTTGAAGTATTGATTATCCATAACGTAATATCCGTTTTGACCTGAACTATCACCCCAAGAGTTTTCAACTTTCCAACGAATTGGTTCATTGTTTGAATCTAAATGAACGGCAGTAATAACCATGGCATGGGTCATTAATGATTGTTTATATTGAATTCTACTTGCCTTTGATTGTTTTGTTTCAAATCCAATCAACTTATAATTGAATAATGATTCATCCATAATACCCTTTTTCTTATCCATGTAAATAGGAGTATGGGTTCCGAAAAAAATTGCCTTGTTGTTTTGGATACTTTTAATGGCATATTGAATCACTTCTTCAATAGGTAAATTAAGATACTTAACTAATTTACCTCCTTGAACATTTCCCAATTTATCGATTTGAACATTGGTGTTGTAACTGTTTCTTGGGTCATTAAGCAATGATACATAATTGGTAAGATCAATGCCGAGAGTTTCTTTATAGAAAGAAATTGGAGTGATTTCCAAAGCTTTAACCTCATCAGACTTATTTTTAAATTCCCAAGTTAGCTTCTCATTAATTGAAGGTGGTTTACCAAGGAAAATAACCATAAGACGATGAATTTCAGCTTGCATTTCTTCAATTAATGGTTTGACTTTTTCACCTTGGGATTTAGCTGTTTTCAATTGTTCTGCAAATTCCCTCAATTTTGTTTTCAATAAGAAGTTAAGAGTTCTTG
Organism: Cerrena zonata; assembly: GCA_038087015.1. Classification (NCBI taxonomy): domain Eukaryota; kingdom Fungi; phylum Basidiomycota; class Agaricomycetes; order Polyporales; family Cerrenaceae; genus Cerrena; species Cerrena zonata. The sequence goes on along the minus strand of JASBNA010000095.1, from coordinate 108,817 downwards.
AAGCAGTTGATGAATACGTATCTGGATATAAAGAATGGGGAACCAACCCGTATTTTTCAACGATATTGATGAACATATCAAATTGCCCACCATCACCGGTGGGATCGGTTAACAAAAACTGAATCAATCTCGAATCAATGTCATTCCCATCATTATCAATCTCGTCAGCGAACTGATTTAAAAAAAAATTACATTTTTCTAGTTTATCGAAAAAGAATAGATAGTTTTGACTGAATTGAAACTCTTTCAAGTTGAATTTTTTCATGATTTCCAATCTTAAAACATTTGTTGCTGCAAATAACCAACATCTACCGCTTGATTTTTGATTTGTTATAGGAGATCCTTCAATTTCAACCGAATTATTGAAAATTTTTGTAGTATTTTTAATGAAAACATCCCGATTAACTAATGATTCATCTACATTATAAGTTCTCAATACTGCGGCAGCTAACTGAGTATTTTTATCACCGTCTAACTTCTTAGACCATTCTTGTAAAGACTTAACTGATAATTCTGACATTTTATTTGTTAAAAAAGGAAAGCGGAAACTAACAATAAAGTTCGTTTTTTCCAAAAAAATCGCTAAAAATATGTCAAAAACTGCGAAAACGATTATCTTGTGATAAACTACTTGATAAGAACAAATACATTATATTTATACAAATTTAAACACGATTAAGTATTAGAAGTTTAAACACGATTTATTATTAGAAGTTTAAACACGATTAAGTATTAGAAGTTAAATTCAAACTTTGAGACTCTATACCACTAAATTTAGCACCACCCAAAAACCTTGATCTTCTTTTCAATTTTTTATCAAATTTATCCTTTTCTTTAAAAGATCTAGGACTTTTAATACCAGAAGAAGAAGAAGATCTAGACGAATCCTCTAAAATGATAGCGTTATATCTACTTATATGACTTAACCCCACATTATAATTCGAAATCAAATCTTTTTTATTTAAATTTTTCAGAAGAAATTTAACCTTAGTTGATTTCAATCTCGTTTTATAACAAAATTCACAATGACAATTAGTTAAAAATTGACTGAAAATAGACTTGAATTGATTATTCAGTTGAACAAAATACTCATTCATAGCATTTTTATCAAGTTGTTGATTTCTATCAATTAGTTTATTGGCTAAAGGTAGTATGGTTTGATAATAAGAGTATAATGATAATTGGTGAACATGCCAAATCAAATCAATATCTAAAGTTGGAATCACATAATTCAAATTTTTGAAAAGAGTCATGAACTTTAGATATTTATCTAAGCTTTGACGGTATACTTTTTCGATATGATCACTTTGCAATAAATCTAATTGATTAAGTTTCGAAATGAAATCTTCTTCGATGTTTATTAGCGAAAGAACATCACTTGATAGTTCAATGGGATAAACTTTTTTCAATTTATTTGAAGGAATGGTTAAATGCCATAAGTTATAAGTTCGATAAGTTTTCAAAACTTGAAGATTATTCAAATTTGGAGATTGTGATATTTTTTCAAATAATTGAATGAGTTGTTTTAATTTGGGATCATCATTTGGTTCAAATGCCAAATCTTTGAAAAAGGAATCATCACATTCAATATCGATATCATTAGGGTTCAATCCTTGTAGTTGACAGAATCTTTGATTATATATTGTTGGCATTGGGATACTAGGATCTTTATTCAAGTCAGCGTATAATTGTCTGATTTTCAAATTTTCATGAGTTATTATCGGGTTGAATTGACATTTACAATTTGAGTCACCAATATCAATTTTGAAATTCGAATCGATAAAATCAACTAATTTACAATCATCAATTAAACTATTATAACAATTTGGACATTTCAATGGGAATTGAATGGATAAATTATAAAGATCATCAAATGGTAAGTCATAATCGTACTCTCTAATCAAATCTTCAAAATTATTTTTCTGGAATTGCAGTGGATTATAACTGAAATCATCATTTTTAATCGCTTTATTCACTTGATATAATGGGAATGGATGAAACAAGAATTTCGTGAAGTTATTTCTTGAGTAATTATCGTAAGCTTCTCCAATAAACATATGGAAACAATACCATACTAACACTATATCAAGTGGGGGTAATAATTCATTCATGGTCTTACTAAACGACGACGTCCCCGGTTTCATATCAAACAACTTATTAGTACTCATTGGCTTAACCAACTTTGGATCAGGGAACTTGGCCTTCAATATACTTATGAATACAATAAACCTTCTAATCGCTTTACCTAAGAAAGCTTTCCATATAGTATTGGAGCTAATACTGGGATTTTTAGTATGATGATACTTCAATATCATTTTCTTCATATTATTGAAACATTTGAATAACTTAAGCAATGTTAATACTTCTGGTAACCTTGGAGTATGCGGATACAGATTTTGACTAGTTTTATAGTACTGATAAGTACCAAAATACTCTTCATCCTTAAAGTCATGAAGTAAATAAACAAATTGGGGTGGACAACTATGTTCTTGGAACTGTTTGAACACCGGAGTGGATCCTGACCCCGTTTCACTTCCTGAAGACGTGGTTGTGGATTTACTGCTAACTTTAGTATCCTTAGACAGAACCTTATAACCGTCAATTAATCGTTTACCCAGCATTTGCTTCCCAGCGAGTATACTTTGATCCATTCCTTCAGGTGCTGTGGCCCATGACACAACCGACAGATTCGACGACTCACTCATTCTTCCCGTTCGTCTATAAAGAAGCTAACAAGGATTATATCTAATGATAAAATTAAACGAGATTAACAATAAAACTAAACCTGTAGGCCGTATGCAGGTTCCTTTGATAAACCACCAGTGGTACTGCCCTTCCTACCTTTACTCTACCTTTATCCTATCGTTTCCAATAGATAAGATAGCGATACCTACGCTGGAGGGGGCACCCAACAGCCAGGCTGGCCAGCAATTGCTCAACGCCTTGGCCCAATATTCTCACTGCTGGCTCTCATTTCCTGGCAAACTGCATCGAAGAAAATCTGATGTTACTCCCCATTCGTAGGTATCCAACTAGACCCCAGACTGCTCACACGTGTGGGCCCACAGTCACATGCTCCTACATACGCTGCCCATCTGCTGCTTGCACCCATCTAGCCGTACTCTGCTGCTCTGCTACCTCTACGCCAGGGACTACCGTGGGTACGGGCAAGTCAACCGTTTCTCTGATAAACTGGCCGGACATGTTTGTCCGGACACGACCCCGTCAAACCCCAAAACGTGATTACCGCTTTTGGGCAAAGCAAAACTGAATCAGTGGCCGCGCGGCTAAACTTAATCTCTGTTGAAGTTCATCTTTTACTATTGGTGTTTCTCTTACTCATAAGCTTAACAATGTCTGACTTGGGTAATAGTTTGTATCGGAAGGTGTATCTGAAGGTGAAGCGTCCTGTAAATGCGCCGTTTGCCATGGTGCAATCGGGGACTTTTGTATATCCACTCTACGTTTGTAATACCTTGTTTATAGCTGCAAAAAAAATGAAACCATACTAACAGTTCAGGGAGTTCAATACTTTTTATCACACCCTGACCTTTGGCCGTTTTATCTTAGTATATTTGTGCCTCAGATGTTGGTGATGATGCTAGTTTACGTTTTGATGTACGTATTATTCTACCCGGCGGTAGCATTTATCTCGATATTAATTTACGGGCCCTTTGGGTTAGTGAGTGCCTGGTTTATTATTCTTCAGCAATCAGGGTTTATTTCCGTTTTGATAGTGAGGTCGATCTTGATGCCCCAGATCGAACGGATTGCGTTTGATGCGGTTTTAAGTAGAGAGTTCACCGACGATTTGGTTCTTATGGGGAAATTAAGAAGAATCGTGGTAGTGCCCTTTATTGTCAAGTTTGTTAGACAGATCATATTGGTTCCAAGTATGTTTACGTTGCCGATCCTTATACTTAAGGTGGTGATGATTTTTGCGCTTAATATGATTCCAATTATTGGTCCAATTCTAGTGGTATTGTTTCAAGCTCCTTCAAAAGGATTACACGCTCATTCAAGATATTACTCTTTAAAAGGGTACGATCAAAGACAAATTAGAGCAATTTATAGAGAAAATACCGGTGCTTATATGGGATTTGGTTTAGTGGCATTGTTATTAGAAATGATTCCTTTATTAAGTATATTTTTCATGTTTACTAATACTATTGGAGGAGCATTATGGGCAATAAGTATTGAAGCCAAAAATGAAAAATCAAAATTATTCGTATAAGTAAATGTTATCAACGCAACCAAATCCGGCAGCAACTCCACCTTCATTGGAAGAACTAAATTTACTTCTTAATAAATGTCCACCTTCAAAATTCAGTTTAATTTCCCCGGTGGTTTCGCTGAAAATAATACTTCCAAAGATTCCTAATTCCGAAATGATATCTTCATTATATATTTCATCATTTCTAATAATCTTATTGGAATATTTTGGTGGATGAATTAATTCCATTAATATATATGCCCCCCAATCTTTCTCGTCGATTTTTTGTAAGAATTTTGGAATATCTTCTTTATAAATATTATTCCCACCTCCTTCTCTTTGAGGCTTTAATACAAATTTGGACGAATCTTCAAAAATGATTTTTTTAGCGTACTTACCTTCTTCAGAATCGTCTAATGGATATATCTTAACAAAAGTCGAAAGTAATTGATTATAAGTCTTGGTATCGATTTTTGGTAATAATTTCTTCAATATTTCTTCATTTGTTAATATTTGTTGGATTTTTTTAGTACCCGATAATTGAGTTAAAATTGATGGACATTTAATTGCTAATGTTTTCTCTAATAAATATCTTGATTCCCAACACTTCGATGATGAATAATCATTTGGTCCATATCCTGATCTATAATAAACAACCGATACTTCATCCATGGTTTGTTTGATATAAAGTTTATCATTATTAATTACAACTTCTTCTTGTACTTTTTCTAAACTTAATCTATATGATTTTAATTGATGATTTTCAATTAATGAATATTCTATATGTCTTTGATCAAAAACATTACGTTCCCCTTCTTGAATAATAAATAATATAACCGTCTTAGTATTATGGGTTTGGTCATTATAGTAATAATTAGCTTCATTTATTCCTTTAGCCAATTTATTAATTGAATCACTAATTGGTATATCCTCATTATCATAATACTTCATCGAATACTTATCATCGTAATATCCTGAATTATTCAAATATTGATGTAATTTCCCAACTTTACTGGATAATCCTCCAAATGATACACTAATAGTATTAAATTCAATTTGTTTGATCGTTTCATCTATTGAATTGATCATATAATCGCTTCTAAATAAGCCTAAACTTAACTCTTGCTTCAATTTACCCCCATTCTCCGATAAAATCTTTTGGTAAATGTTGAACAATTCCCCAGTAAAGCTTTGGTCAAATTCACTCAATTCTTTTATCTTAGCTATTAACCATTCTTTTTCTTTACTGATCACATTCACATATAATTCGTTGAAAACTTCTTGAACTTCAATGGCATTCTCATATAACTTCTTGGGAAATGGTGTTGGGAAAAGTGTAATTGGTGCATTATTAGCTTGATATTTGGCATAATTTGGTGGATACATTATTAATCCATTACTCAATGACCAATGCAACAACGATTCAACCAACTCATCTTCGTGCTCTTTCAGTAATTCTGGAAATCCCTTGGGTGCCATCTCTGTCAGACGTTAAAGACCTTTGTCAAATTCGAATCTTATTCAAATCTTTATCAAATCTTTCAGTACTTCGGATTCCGCTTACGCCATACTTGGTGATTATTGATAATACAAAGCCCGTACATCAAAAATTATATAACACCCAAACACCTGACATGCACGGGCCTTTTTGTTGATGCATCGCGCATCACGTGACAAGTGTGACTGTTGCGAATCTTTCAACTTTGTGAATTTTTCTATTCTTCTCTAACAATTTTTTTTTTTCGCTCGTTGGGAAACTGCACTGTGAGAGTATAGTGAAAAATAAGATATTTTCATTAAACTACTAGTGCATCTTATAGCTACGTCCATATACACCAAGATAGTTAAAAAGTATGTAATATTGAACAGGAAGTGATGGAATATTGTGTGGGAAGACACGTGGAATATGTGGGAGTGGGGATCCTTGAAGAATGACTGATGAAGCCTATGGCAAACCTTTAATTTAGAGGTTTTGACAAGATATTGAAAGACCCACCTTTTCCATCGTAATAGGAACTATATACTAACAACCAACTTTAGTGAAATACTTAGCTGCTTACTTATTATTAGTTAACGCCGGTAACGCTTCTCCATCTGCTGCTGATATCAAATCAGTTTTAGAATCAGTTTCTATTGAAGTTGATGATGAAAAAATTGCCAAATTATTAGGTGAAGTTGAAGGTAAAAACGCCGAAGAATTAATTGCTGAAGGTAACGAAAAATTATCTTCTGTTCCAGCTGGTGCTCCAGCTGGTGCCGCCGCTGCCGCTGGTGGTGCTGCTGAAGAAGCTGCTGAAGAAGCTGCTCCAGAAGCTGCTGAAGAATCTGATGATGATATGGGTTTCGGTTTATTCGATTAAACTCAATAATGAAGATGAAATCAATACTCACGAATCATTTACAAATCATAACATAGATGAAAAAAAAAGTAATACTTACAAAAAGCAAATATCATTAACGAACCCTATTATAATATTATAATAAATTTATTAATCGTAAGATACATTGTATCATCTATTGTAATTATATATTTTAAAGTTCATCAGCAACTTTTCTATAAGCGTTTTTGTTACCAAATACTTCATGTCTTGCTCTTAACATTGATTTATCAAATTCTGGATCAGTGTTTGAATAAAACTCATCTCTGGGTTTAGCATTATTTTGTCTTGTCATTGACTCTTGACTTAACCACTCAATGAAATTCTTGTTAGGCTTTAAAGTATTATCTTTTTGATGTAATTCAACCAATTTATTAAATAAAAATTTGAAATGGTCTTCGGATTCAATTTTCGAATTGGCTAATTGATCTTGCAAATAGCTTGATATCTTATGATCAGGAGATACCGCTTCTTCAATTGATCTTTTATCAAAGGATTCATTATTATTAACAAATTCGATTAATCCTAAGTCTTCAAAAATATTAATAATTCTTAATTTGGTTGATGCTTCAACATTCGGGAAAATGTCAATCAATTTCAGTATACCAATAGTTGGATTATTTTTATTGAAAATTTAAATTGAAATTGTTCATTCAAACATAATGCTTGTAATATACCCAAAATTCTCTTTTTAACAATGTCTGGTATACTCAGGTACTTTAATTGTTCGAAAAATACTTGAATAAAAGTTTCTGATTGATTGTTCAAGACATTTTCAATTGCTTCAGGATTATTTCTTAAACTTGAACCCATTATTCTATAAATCTTTTCATGTATTTCATGATTTGTTGGAATTATTGCTATTATATGTAATAGAGTATCAAAAGTTTGTTTACTATTAGTTAATTTAGCTCCAAATTCAATATCGTGACTCAATTCAATCAAATTGTCTAAAGCTTTTTCCAATAATGTTAAATCTTGATCGTATTGAAATTGACCTAATTGTTCAACCGATGAACCAAAATCGTTCAAGTCTTCAATTGAAACTTTGGACTTCTTGGGAATAATCTTCTGCTCATTGTGTTCGTCTTGTTGTTTCACTTTGAAATCTTCAATTTTCTTCTTTATTATCTCTTGTTTTTGCAATTCAATATTATCATCATTTTCTTGCTGTTGATCGGGCTGGTCGTTACTCAACACAAGCTCGTTATTCTCAGACGAAGCTTCAGCGTCCATAAGCTTTGCTTCTCTTTGCAAAGTATCGATGTTCAATCTAACATGCAACCCAGGTGGTATATCTTGACCTTCTTTTATAGTTTGCCATTCATTTGTAGGAGTGAATAATTTTGGGTAACAGTCATGGGGATCACTTGGAGAGCACACAATTTCCACATCGGTATCAACGATCAGCGAGTTGACTACTCCTAATATGTATACAATGTTTAATAAGGTCGATAATCTCATATTAAATTAAAGAAACGAAGCTGTAGCTCTATCAAATATATGGTTTCATTTTTTTTTTATATTTGAGCAGGCAAAAACACGTAGTCGCACCAAATTAAGCTGCTAAAAAAGAGAGTAATTGCAAAAAAGAAAAACTACAGAAGGTTGAAGAAGGTTCGAATGAAAGTATATATTGATTAAGAATTAAAAGTCTAGTAATACAAGGATCTACAAACCAGCAGCCTTAACTTGTTCCAAAGCTTGTTTGACATCGGCAAGTAAATCGTCAGTTTCTTCAATACCAACAGATACTCTGATAAGATCGTCATAAACACCGTAAGATTCTCTTTCAGCTTTTGGAATACCACCGTGGGTCATGATGGCAGGAACTTCAATTAAGGATTCGATACCACCTAAGGATTCAGCCAAGGTGAATAATTTGGTAGAAGAAGTGAAGATAGAAGCAGCTTTAGCACCACCATTAATTCTAAAAGAAATCATACCACCACCTAAACCATCTCTATGTTGGTTTAAAACAACAGCATGATTTTGGTGAGATTTCAAACCAGGATAGTTAACTTTTAAGATTTGATCATTTGCGGATAAGTATTCAGCAATTTTTAAAGCAGAATAAGAAGCTTGTCTAACACGTAAATGTAAAGTTTTCAAACCACGGTGAGCTAACCAAGAGTCAAAAGGAGAAGGAACTGAACCAATAGCATTTTGTAAGAAACGGAATTTATCATGTAATTCATCACTATTAGTAGCTAAAACCCCACCAACAACATCAGAGTGACCATTGATATATTTAGTGATTGAATGAACAACAACATCGGCACCAAAAGTTAAAGGATTTGAAACATAAGGAGATAAAAAGGTGTTATCAACGACTAATAAGATTTTGTTACCAGTTTTTTCGTAGTGATTATTTAAAATTTTAGAAACTTTTGAAATATCAGTAACTGATAAAGTTGGATTTGAAGGAGTTTCTAACCAAACTAATTTAGTATTTTCATTAATGTTTGATTCTAAGTCTTCCACCAAATTTTGAACAAATTGAGATTGAATACCATGACTTGGAGCTACTTTAGTAAAATAACGATGAGTACCACCATAAACATCAGCACCCGAAATAATATGAGAGTTAATTGGTAAAGATTGAATGATTAAAGCAGTAGTAGCAGAACCAGAACTAATGGCAATAGCGTGTTTTGCCTTTTCTAAAGCAGCAATTGCGGTTTCAAAATTATCTCTATTTGGATTAGCAGATCTTGAATATTCATAAATACCAATTGGTTTAGAAGGTTCCGATTGAGCAAAAGTGGTGGATAAAGAAATTGGTTCAATAACAGCACCGGTGTGAGGATCAATAGGAGCACCGGAATGAATGGCTTTGGTACCAAAACCAAAATCTGAAGGAGTATTTGAATCAACAGTCATTATAATATCTATAGTTCAACCAGGTTATAAGTTGAATTATTGGTTTTTTGTAAAATTAAGAAAAGGTTGGACTTTACTTTTAATAAAACACTTGAGCTTAGTAATAAAAGCAGATTTTAGTCGAATATAAATGAAAAATTAGAAAGCAGAGCTTTTTATAAGTATGCCTTACAACAGACAAAAAAAGAAAAAAAAAACAAAATAAGTGCCGTTTCTTTTAGAAATATCCATCGGACATTAATGGTTACAGGGTCTACAGTGGTCCTTTAAAGTATATAGCCATTACTAAGTATACGGTGAGCTCAGGTACCGTGATATGACGTTATACGGGGTTATCTGACCGTGGTGGTGGTGGTGGTCAGAAGGTGTCAGCAGTTAGGAAGCACGGCAGAACTGTGGCGTCGAAGTATACACCCGTACACCCTCATCGCGTAAGAAAGCGAGCGAGCGAGCGACGGGAGTCGTGTACGTTTGTCGGATTTTCTGGTGCACGGGTCCATAAGAAGGTCGAGACGTAAAGACAAGGACTTGGGAAGTGACTTTGAAGGACAATGACTTAGGAACCGACCTAAGAACAACAGGATAAGGTGAGATGAATGACAAAGACAGGACTGCAAAGAGGTGATATATAAGAGCATGAGATGGGGGCTGATTCGGTTAACTCAATGGTGAAATGAATTTCAAATGTACGTTGACTAAGCGAAGCTATACCGAACGAATTAACGTGTTTGCACTAATATCTGAAAAATCAGATAAACATTTAAAGTGAACAGCAGCATTACAGATGAAAGACCGAACGGAAACAGTTCACAAAGTTTTTTTGCAACGCTTATTCGAGCAAAGATAGCCGTTCTTATAAGTAAGGAGTTGAAACAACTTCGGTTTACAACTAGATAAGATGCAAATTGATATCCATTTCTGGTGGTATTGTGATTGAATAACAATGTACAAGGAGTAATCGTAACCGTTCCAACTCGCTTCCAAAGGTATACCTCTAGGCGAATAAGGAACCACTGAAATTTTTCATTGTTTTATAATCTGATTGTGTTGAGTTATGAAACCTCTTTGTATCTTTTATTTTCGATTCAACTCGGAGAGGTTTTCGAGTGCTATGGGCCTCCCTATATAGTTTCGAATTCTATGGTCTGGCCTGATTCACTTCTTGCAACTTTTGGCGTACCATTCAAGCTTCTGACGATGTCGATCCCTCGCACCAGCCTTCCCCCCCCCCTTTGATTTGATACCAGGGGCCCTTCTTGGTGTTCCCTTCTTCACTAATACCAATGCTAGACACAGCTACATCTGACCCTAATCGGTGTAATTCACTTGTATCTTTGATTAGAGGTATTGTCACCGCATCGCTCCTTTGTTCTCGGAACAATTACTATTGTTACTGGATTTTTGTGAGAAGAGTTTTTTTGCACCAAAACAAAAAAAAAAAAAGATTGATGGATTTTTTGCACCACCGAAGACAATTGACGATAATTTCGTTTAATATCTAGAATTGCGTACAAAAGAGTGGTTGTTTATGCTGCTAACTGTCCAATCATCAAGTGCTGTCGCACGGTCAAGCCCCCGGTACCACGGAATAAATAACCTTCGAAATTTGACATAATATCGAAGTACATAATTGTGAAAAAGGGAATCGTACATGAGGATGTAAACTTTTTGGCAAAAGATCCCTTAACCGGCTTGATACAAACCCACGGTAAGACTCCACAACGACGCCGTTGCTGGGAAAATAGAATAATGCAAAAAAAAAGTCTATTAAGCGGAATTAGACCTAGATTTGCAAAAATTTAATGGACGTTCAATGCATAATGCAATCAATTTGATAGACAAAGGAAAAAACAGTTCACTTTCGTACCTTTGGCAAAATATTTACCTCTGATAAGTCGGCTCTATTTACTTTTCACTCAGGAATTGTGTTTGTTCCTCTTGTTTCTTGCTTTTCTCTTTTATTTTTTTTTTTTTCTTTTTTGTTTCTAATTCGTTTTTTTGTATCTATCCTGCAACCTCCTTGAAGCCTGGTCCTGGGGTACCCTAACCTTTACTTATTCTTTAAGAGGTTACCAGGTGAAATTTTAGCCATTTGCTTATTCCAATGGAAAAACTTTGAAGGCTTTCCCAAAATGCACATATATAAATGGGTGTGAATATCCTATAGTTCATTGTAAATTGGTTATTTGAACGTTAAATACAATGCAAGTGATTCATTTAAGTATCTTCTTGATATTATCAATTGTGTCTGCAAATCCGATTTGGTTTAAACCGTTCCCATCGGAAGAACCAAAACCCGTAATTGCACCTTCACTTTCAATTGAAATACAAGAAACTGATTCTTTCTACATTTCTATAGGACCAATAGTACCTACCGAAGAACCAACACCAGTACCAGAACCATCATCAAATGCTACCACTCTCTTAAAGAAAAGATTTTTTAAAGGTATAGATAAAACTACTATAACTTTACCAACTCTTACCTTACCAACAATTACTTTACCACCTCCCTTACCTACTCTCAACTCAACTTTATTTTTCAAAAGACATGAAACTGAAACTACAACTGAAAATGAAGCTACTAAAACTGAAATGAAAGTTCCAAGTACCGAAAAACCAGACATTTTCCATCATTTGGGTGCTTATTTAGATAATTTCCATAATCCTCAAGAAGCAGTTTCTTTTGCTAGGGATGTTAGTTCAAATATAGCTTATGCTAAAGCTACTCCTACTTATAACGCTAAGTCTTTATTACGTAAAGTTTATCAAAATGTTCCTACTCCAACAAGTACCCACACTTTTGAAGATTTAATCGATGATATCTACGATGGCCATGATGCTGTTGACAATTTAATGGACTCCGTCATCCATCCTTTCTTAAGACATTAGTGTCTTCTACGTTTCTATTTTAGGGATTTCCTTTCTTTCTAAATTAAGCTTTCGTATATCACCAAATTTCACATTCTCTTTCTCTTTTCTGGCTCTTTCTCACTGGTGAGTCAATTTACCAGTATTTCTTTCTCCATAGTTATATTTTTCTATAGTTTTATGCTTCTAAGGTTTTTCCTTTTTTTTTTTTTTTTTTTTTTAATTCACAATTTGAATTAGGGAATACTTTATCTTACGCTACAAGATTCAAAATACCCCGTTTTATTTTACTTCAACACTCTTTCGGTTACCATGGATTAATAGGTTTATTCTTTTCTTTGCCATTCTTTATAACAATAAATGGATAATTTGATTTTCGTTATCAACAGTGTAGAGAATTATCGCAAAAAAAAACAGAAGAAAAACAAAAAAAAAAAAAAAAAACGCAGCATAAGGAACTCCCGACTGCGAATTGCAAAATTATTTCGATATATGCTTGATATCGCCCATTCTCTTTCAAACTATTTTATTAGACCGAAAAAAGGCTCAACACCCCACCAAATTTATCCGTGGAAAGTGGATAGCTTACGCTGCTTCGTAAGTGGTTGAAATCATAAAAGTTTTGAAGTTGCTTGAGTTTGCACAGGATCGGTTTATTATTCATCATCCTGATACGGCTTATCGATTAATTGTGAATTTTATCATTTTCACAAATTAACAGGAGGCTGTTTGAATAAAATTAGCGTGATACAATTATGCGAGATACGTAGGTAAGTGTCTATTAAACAAAGTTTTATTTTATAGGGAGAAGTGAATCAAAAAAAAATTACCTTAATTAGATTTCAATAGATAACCTAAGCGAACATTGGACAATGGCCCGTTTGATATTTAATATTAGGTGATGATCGTATTTTCGGCCCACCGGTCAGATAAGTAATGACGAACATAAATTGTGACAAACGTGCTGGGATGCAGATTCGACACAGTTTCTCGACATAAGTCATGTAATGAATTCTAGAATGCAAGGAAAAGTACAAAATGATTTATCCATGGAAAAACTTCCATATAATTGGACTGATTAAAAAAAAAGAAACAAAAAACAAAAAGCATAATCATGAAATCGAATCATTAATTCTTTAATTCATCCAAAAAATTTGGATTACTAACCAACCTATTCTTAAACTTTTCCCACCAAGTATCAAATGCTTTCATTGGAACTTTCCCGGTTGCATCAACAAACCCACTCAAATAGTTATAAGCATGGGTAACAATTTGATTAGCTAAGAATGCAGTATCTTGAGGATTTTTAGTATTACCAGAAGTTGGTTTTAGTGGCACAGGAGTGAGTGCCGAAACGTTGCTTTTTGCTTCAGCCAATAAAGCTTCCGCCTGTGGTGTTGGTTCAATTGAAATTCCGATATTTATCGTTGAAGCAGCATTTGCAGAATCATTCATATCAATATCATCCAATTGGGTCGCATTTTGTTTACTATTATCATTATTATTAATCTTATAAATTGCCGAGGGTTTCAATGGATTCAATCCTCCTAAGAGTTTAAATTCAGTTGAATTTGGTAATTGGAAATATACCAATGCCGTAAAATTCGAATCAGTAAATTCAGTTTGGGGCAATAAGAAAACAGTTACATAATTAACATTGGATGAATTTGGTATGGCAATAACGTACTTGGTGGTTTCCACCTGATTTGCTAATTGAATTGGTCTTCCCGAACACACTGCTCCAAACATCTTCTTGCTTTCAATCAGTAATTACTCTAGGGTTTATCCTTATTATGTTCCAGTCACAATTTTTTGAATCTTTCTAAAATCATAATGGATTACCCGCACCTTAATATTTTGCTGATTTTTTTTTTTTTTTTTTCTTCCTTTACTTTAAAAGATGAGATGGAAATTTCGAGATTACTCTGGAAAGCAACTACTTCATTATTGGTATACGTTGTGTTTACAAAGGATTGTAAAGATGAAGTATACTTGAATGGATAAGCAAGAAGATGGTTTATCAGTTTTGATTTGTGTTAATGGTTTGAATTGTATGATTTGGATCAGACGTGATTGGAACTATTGATTTATCATCGATACACTTGTCCTATAGAAACCACGTCGAACATATTTTCCATCTTTGAGCAGTTGATGTCTTTTCATCTGGTGCAATAGATGAATATGGGAAAGATACTTCGTGACATTTAGACTGTAGATACTATAATCCAACTAGTTGCACAACCACAACCTAGTAATATAACATTAGAACCCGAATAGATTTCGTTTAGATAGTTGAAAGTGACTTGATCCTCTAGTTTGGATGAGACTGGTTTTGAGTGAACACCGCAATTGCCATGTTCGCCCCAACCCCAAGCATAGACTTTGTTATTTGCATGTAAAAGGCCATGTTCACTACCAATTTCGAAACTCCTTGGACATGGACTTGTGGATGGAATTAACTGACCATGGCTATTATTGCCATACGAGTTGATTTTGGAATCACAAGTATAGTGAACTGAAGACCACATAGCTTTTAAGGAACCAATCTGCTTCTCCACCGTAAACGATTCTTTTGTCTTACCAAATATATAAATGTGAGTTCCCGAGTAAATATAGGTAACGTCTCTACCAATTTCAAAATCAAGAATTTGCTCAACCCCAAAATTTAGCTTAGTAGGGGAGGTCAAGGTGCTGGGTAACTTACCATTAGCTTTTGCAACCAAAGTACCCAATTGACCTTTCCTGCAATTCCCCCAACCATACAATTCCCCATTTTGCAAGATCAAAATAGTGTGATTCACACAAGAACGAATTTTGCTGATTGGAGAAGGGAATTTGATATCTAGCTTTTTCAATTCTGTTCTGGTGATGCTACCCAATCCCAATTCGTGTTTCAATCCCAATCCACAGACAAATAACTCATCGTGTTTGTTAACCAAAACTGAAAACTCCCATCCTGCACTAACGTCTTTCCAAGAACCTTGCACCTGATGGAATCCAACTATATGTTGCCTGCTGGCCAATGCACATTGGCCATAGGTGTTCTGTCCACAACTATAGAGTGATCCTGACTCAAACAAAACAAACGTGTGATTTCCTCCACACACGATCTTGATTGGTTTGTCCGGCATATCACTAACCACCTTATCACCTATATGGAATTCGGCGGCTTGAAGGGTATTGTAGTCCTCATCGTCTGATATGCCTAATTGGTAATTGCCATTAGACCCACAAGACAATAATTTGTATCCCATTTTGCTACCGATCCGACCCGAATCCTGGTGCTATCACTTTCCATCAAATAGTGAAACAATCAACTGCTTTTTTGTAGTAGAAAACAGTGGCTTCAGCGTGTTTATCTCTTCGATCCAGTACGTTTTTTTCGATTTTTTTTGGTGAGTACACCAATGATGGTGCAATATTGTATTTTTTTGCAATCACTAACTGTGGCTATTACAGTTAGCTGATTGACCGGGTCGGACCTGAAAGAGGTTCTTTCTTTATATAAGATGGGGATGCTTGGATATTTGAGATTTGGAAACCTGGTAATTCATCAACCATGGCACCAATTGCAGCAGCAGCTTCCAGATACGATCCTTCTCAATTCAATAAGAACCATACTGCTTACACGGCTCAAGGGAATCTTACGGTTAGTAGGGAAAACAGCGAAAAGGCCAAGTACCCCGAGTTTTTACCAACATGGAATCCAAATGTTAAGTATCCTCCGTTAAAATTTCAATCATTGGATGATAAAGGAGTTTACGGAGATGATGGGTATTCTAGTTTATTGGAACATGCCGGGAACGGCGAATACACTATGAAGAACGTTACTCCCAAATTTGGAACTGAAATAGAAGGCATTCAGTTATCGGAGTTGGATGAAAACGCCAAAAACGACTTGAGTTTATTATTGGCCAGAAGAGGTGTAGTAATTTTCAGAAACCAAAACTTGTTGCAAAAAGGGCCCAAATATTTTGCTGATTGGTCAAGATACTTTGGTCCTTTACACATCCACCCTACGTCTGGGGCTCCAGAGGACGTACCTGATTTGCATGTCACCTTCAGAGGTACCTCCAAAGACGAGTTAGAAAGTGCTTTTAAAACAAGATTAACTAATACCCAGTGGCATACCGATGTTAGTTATGAGAAAATGCCCCCTTCTTATTGTTTCTTTAGCGTCTTACAAGGTCCTGAAAGTGGTGGTGACACTTTATTTGCCGACACTGTTGAAGCTTATAAGAGATTATCACCAGAGTTTCAGAAACGATTACAAGGTTTGCATGTTTTACATACATCCGAAGACCAGGCTCATTTGCAAAGACAACAAGGTGGTTTTAGCAGAAGAGACCCGGTCTCCAATATCCACCCCTTGATTGTTGAACATCCAGTTACAAAGGAAAAATACATCTTTTTGAATAGAGAATTTTCCAGACAAATTGTTGAGTTAAAGGAAGAAGAATCTACTTTCTTAATGGAATTCTTATATAATCACATCGAATCGGCCCACGACTTGCAGTTGAGAGCCAGCTGGGAACCTAACACCGTTGTTTGCTGGGATAACAGACGCACGGTCCATTCTCCAACTGGTATTGACGAATCAGCTACGGACGAGTTTGGCAATCCAGTTATCCGTTTTGCAGTAAGATCTTCTCCCCAGGGCCCTAGTCCCGTGGCAGACTTACAGCACTTCAACGACCCTCACTACTTGGGGGAACTCTATCTCAAGCTAGGAATCATCCCAAAACACTTATAGTATTCTTATAGGTTAAATGTTTGTAATGTTAAATGTATGTAATGTTAAATGAAACAAATCTTTATAGAGGATGTGTGTTTCCAAAAGAGGAAGTGATATGAGGCGTACTATGCAGTATTTTGATTTTTTTGCATCAAAACTGAATATAAACTTCTTCAAGTATGAATAAAGAGATATAAGTTTCATTAAGTAGAAAATTAAAGAGGTTGGCAAGTTGATGAGGCAGTAAAGATATTGAAAATTTGATATTTGTTGATATTTGTAAAAGTTTTGGAATGGTGAGGATCCAATACTGAATAAAATTAGTGAAATTATGGAGTTTTTTTTGAAAGATACAAAATTTACGAGAAAATAACAAAAATGATATAAAATGAATGGTCAAGTGGAAGCAATACTTAATAACTACTACTTTACAGCCTACTTATTGTAATAATCAATACTATTGTATTATTAAATAACAGCTTGACGAAAAATACAAATCATTAGCATTATCTAGAGGGATTAAGCTCTATACTGGTAATCTGATTAGAAGAGTAAGATGAACGTCAATGTAATGGACAACTTCAATTTTCAAAAGCAAAGGTAAAAGAGGTTCTGAAACTCACATTTGCGAAATGTATGGTAAACCTGCGGCTGTTACAATTAGCTAATGAATCTACTTTTTTGATCATTCTTATCACTAAAACTGAAACTGAATGGGCGAAGGATGATTTATCGACTAGTTGAGATCACATCATATATCTGGTATAAGATGGATCTACTAACATAATTTTTTCATCGATATTAGTGAAGTAATCATTCTAGTTATACCACTCTTTTACTATATTGGCACTACTTGCCAAAGATTAGCTTAAATTTTTATATGGCCCTTGGTAGCTAAGTATCCAATCTACGGCAATTAGAAAGACCTCAGGCTTATTTTGAAATTTTATTCAACAACTAGTTTTCTTGAACTTGTACAGCTTAAGCAAAATATGTGTTTTTTCGTTTTTTATTAGCCCCTTAATAACAAAGATAGCATGAATCAAAACCCAAGTGGACTGGAGAGAATACTACGAGAGGCATCTAAGTTAGCTGACGATCCAAATATTAAGAGAAAATTGACAGAAGCTGGACTAAACTTCAACGTTGACCCAGCTTTTATAGAAAGTGATGTAAATGCAAATAATCATATCACTTCATAATACCTCTATATGTATAATTTTAAGTATTGCTTGATTTAATAGCTATAAATCCCATGGTTGCAACATTTAATATTTGCAGTCGCGTCTTGTAAACTCTCGCTGTGACGCGACGGCGATAATGGTACGGGTTTCCCTTTGTGATGCGAAGAAGTGAAAAAAAAAAAAATTGTGCTACTATATACATTTTGAATTCAATGTAAGCTTCTTCCTTTTAGATTGATCCTTTTCACTTTCGTAGTGTGATTATGAGTCAAGAAGATTCAGCCAGAGAAACACCCAAGAAGTCCAACGGATCGTACGTGCAAGTTCCCAGCTCTCTGCCTATTAATATCAAATCATCTCCAACTAATTCCAATTTTATACCTCCAAGTATGACAACAAAACCTTTGACACCGTCTTCCAAAGAAGAGGAGTTGGAGAAAAAGAGAAATTCGATCAGAAACCACCAAAACTTCCCCATGATTAGGAAAAAGTTTTATTATTTGAACGAAAGCGATATATTCAAAGGTTTTATCAAAGGAAAAGGTAACCTAAGAGATATAAGTCAATGGTTGAGCGATAATTATGATAAATCAGCGATTGTATCAAAGATTGAGAAGGAAAAGGAAGAAAACTTGTTGAAGGAAAAGCAAAGACAAGAAGAATTGAATAAAGAAAGATTAGCCAAACAAATGGAAGATTTAGCTCGACATCAAGAATTACAACGAGAAGAAGAAGAAAATCGTAAAAATAATGCTTTAAATGAAAAGCAAGCGGAAAAACCAAACCATGATGAAGATGATGAAGACTCTTCTCCAATAAAATCAAGAGGGAAAGCTAGATTGAAGGCTGATTCTGCATCTCCTCGTAAACCAATGAGATTATCTTCATTAAACGATAAATCAACCAGAGTTAATTTAGGTAAACCTAAAATGTCTATTTTGGAGAAGTATAAACATAAACCTAAACAGCAATTATCGATTGATCAAGTCTTTAAGAAACAAGATGAAAAAACTGAAGAAGCTCAACCTAAAAGAAGAAGATTGGTTCGTGGTAATGATTCAACTTCGGCTACTCCAGATCCTGAAATATCGAAAAATTTAAGTGAAAAATTCAAGTTCAAAGATCCTGAATTACCTAAATTTAACTACGATAATAATAAGACTAATTTCAAAAAGATGAAATCTGAAGACTCTGATAATGATATTGTTGCAGATGACGATCTCGATAGAATCGAAGAGAAAATTAAACAGAATAAAAGAAAGGCAAAAGCTGAAAAAGTTCATGTTATTAGCGATGATGACTTAGAAGACGATGACGCTGACGATGATAGTATGTCTGAAGAAGATGAAGAAGTTTACAACACCGGAATTACTTCGATTGATTCCCAAATTTTAGAATTCTTAAATAATGCTTCAACTCAAGATATAGTTGAAATTAGTAATATAGCACCAAAAGTTGCTGATGCTTTAATATCTCACAGACCTTTTAATACGATTTATGAGATTTCAGAGAATAATTTCGAAACTGAAGAAACCCCTGAAGCGGAATCTAATACAAAGAAAAGAAAAACTTTACGTAAGGCCTTAGGGTTAAAAATTGTTGAAAATACAGAATTCAGTCTTAAAGGTTATAAAGCTGTTGATTCGTTAGTTAAAAAGTGTTCTGAATATGGTGATCTTATTAAAGAACAAATGTCTAAATGGGGAGTGACTGTTACTGGCGAAGGTGAATTAGAGATGACTGATCTTGAAGTAATTAGTAATAAAAAGGGATTAAAATACATTACTAAACCAGCATTACTTGATCCATCTGTTGATTTAAAAAATTATCAATTAGTTGGTGTTAATTGGCTCAATTTATTATATCAAAATAAATTATCGTGTATTTTAGCAGATGAAATGGGTTTAGGAAAAACTTGTCAAGTTATATCCTTCATGGCTCATTTGAAGTCATTGGAAACTAAGGGACCTCACTTAGTTGTGGTTCCATCATCGACTTTGGAAAATTGGTTAAGAGAATTTCAAAAGTTTTGTCCAGAATTCGCAGTTCAAGCATATTATGGATCTCAAAAGGAAAGAGAAGAACTTAGATATGATTTACAAGACGCCGAATTTGATGTGATGGTAACTACTTATAATTTAGCCACTGGTTCAGCTCCTGATTTTAAATTTTTAAGAAATCAAAATTTTGATATGATTGTTTACGATGAAGGTCATATGTTGAAAAATTCTAATTCCGAGAGATATACGAAGTTAATGAGATTAAAAGCTAATTTCAGATTGTTATTAACTGGTACTCCATTACAAAATAACTTAAAAGAATTAGTATCATTATTAGCATTTATGTTACCGGATTTATTCAATGATAAAAGAGAAGATTTACAAGGTTTATTCAAACAAAAGGTATCTATTGATTCAGAGTATAATCCATTATTATCCATCCAAGCCATTTCGAAAGCCAAAACCATGATGACGCCTTTTGTTTTAAGACGTAAGAAGGTTCAAGTTTTGAAACATTTACCACCCAAAACTCATGAAGTGGTTTACTGTGAACTAACTAAATCTCAACAGGAGATTTACGATAAATATTTGAATCAAGGTAAAGCTACAAGAATTGAAAGAGAGAGAAGAAAACAATTAGTAGGTAAAGAAGCAGAAGAAGCACGTAAAGTTGCTATTCCAACTTCTTCAAATGTCATGATGTCTTTAAGAAAAGCATCAATGCATCCATTATTATTTAGATTAATTTATACTGATGCAAAATTAACTAAAATGTCCAAGTTAATCATGGAAGAACCTGAATACGTCGAGGCAAATCAACAATACATTTTAGAAGATATGAGTGTTATGTCAGATTATGAATTAAATAACTTGTGTGAAAAATTCCCTAAAACTTTAGGAAAGTATATTTTAAAAGATTCTGAATTCTTAAACAGTGGGAAAATTAGTAAGTTTATTGAAATCATCAATCAAGCCATTGAAAAAAAAGAAAAAGTATTGGTATTCTCATTATTTACTCAAATGCTTGATATTTTGGAGAAAATCTTCAGCATTCATCAAATCAAATTCTTAAGACTAGATGGACAAACCACTGTTGATACCAGACAAGATTTAATCGATACCTTTTATGACGATAAGACAATCCCAGTGTTTTTATTAAGTACCAAGGCCGGTGGTTTCGGTATCAATTTAGTGGCTGCAAATAATGTCATCATGTACGATCAGTCTTATAACCCCCATGATGACAAACAAGCCGAAGATAGAGCTCACAGAGTTGGTCAAACCCAAGAAGTTAAAGTGAATAAATTAATTACGAAAAATACCATCGAGGAAAATATGCTACAATTAGCAGAAAACAAACTAGAGTTGGATCAAAGTATTAGTGGGAGCGACGTCAGTGAAAGCAAGTTCGAAGAGAAAGCTGCTTCCATGTTTGAAAAGATTCTCTTTGGTAATTGAGTCATCGGAGAGTCATCTTGATTCAAAGATGAAAAAGATAAGGGATTGGCTGCTGAGTTCCGGGACTTCCCGAATGTCGAAGAGATTTTCTTTTTCTCGATGAATTCCGGGAGTAGCCAATCCGGGGTCGTGAACGATTCACTTTTTTTTTTTTTTTTAATTTGCCTTGAATATAAACTGACTAATAGACAGAAGTACTTAAGAGATCATCACTAGACTGAAATTTTTTCTTCTTGATATACCCGTTAATAGCAGGACTAGATTTATAGATTAATACATACGATATATTCCAAATGTTTGCGCTAAGAAGTTTCAATCCAAGATTAAGAAGCCTCAACCATGGGCTAAGCACCAATTTTTTAAGAAGTTTATTCATTCAAACTATGGAAACCCCCAATGAACATGCATTAAAATTTTTACCATCGATGAATATTTTAGGAGAGAATGAGACTCGAGAATTCTTAAGTGGGAGAGAGGCAGCCTGTAGTCCATTAGCATTGAAATTATTTAGTGTTGATGGGATCAGGTCGGTTATGTTTGGAAGTAATTTCATTACCATTGAAAAATCTA
Organism: Cerrena zonata; assembly: GCA_038087015.1. Lineage (NCBI taxonomy): Eukaryota > Fungi > Basidiomycota > Agaricomycetes > Polyporales > Cerrenaceae > Cerrena > Cerrena zonata. Next base: position 86,528 of record JASBNA010000095.1, on the reverse strand, counting down.
GTCAAGATTTGAACTGGTCATTATTAAAGCCGGAGATATTTTCAATTTTAACTGAATATTTAACTAATGGAACCCCAATAATAAGTGAAGGACATGAATTAAGTAATGATATGGAAATCAGTGAGGAAGACGATGAAGTTATATCGATGATTAAAGAGTTAATCTTCACTAGAATTAGACCGGCAATTCAAGATGATGGAGGAGATATTGAATTTGTTAATTTTCGAGAAGATGATGGAACGGTTTATTTAAGATTGAAAGGGGCATGTAGATCATGCGACTCACTGTCAGTAACATTGAAAAATGGAATTGAAAGTATGTTAAAGTATTATATTGAAGAAGTACAAAACGTTGAACAAGTTGATGAAGATTTTGAAATCAATACATCTACGAAAGAAGTTGAGGATGAGGTTAAATTTGATAGTGAGGTTAAATTTGAAAGTGCTAATCTATCACCAAGATCTAGAGATGATCCACCAAATTTGTAAATAGAATAATGACTTAAGTAATGAAAATATACATTGTTTGAATATAAAGTATAGTATTTACAGATTTTCGTATGGAAAAGGATAATAGTAGAAATCATCAGGAACAAAAGAGTAATTAAACATTAATAAAGGATTATAGTAAGCCAAATGAGGAGGAGGAGGAGGAGCAGCGACAAAAGTTTCATCGGGGACCCCAGTATGAGAATGACGCGGAATCATTGCTGGGTCATTATTAAAGTTTGAATGGAAAAAGTAATTTGAATCTTGATACACTGGTAATGATAAATTTTTTTGAAATTTTGGGCGATTATTAGTTGTTTTTTGAATTGCAAATGAAGTTTGAATATTAATAATTTGATTATTTGAAGGGTTGATTAGAGTTTTATTATTAGTTAATAAAATGGCCCTAAGGGCCATTTTAAAAGAAGAATAAAATACAAAACCAATTTTTCGAATTTGATCATCGGTTTTTGAATAATTATGATTTAATTTAATTATTTTAGCTGATTTTATATTTGAACCAAATTGGATCCAAAATTTATTCCACAAATCATCGTTATTTTGGAAAATGATTGCAAAATTATTTACATAAACATTTGTTTCTTGTAAATTTGATGATTTTGAAAATTTTGCAATGATTGATTTGTGAATCGGTACATTGAGATACCCAATTGACACTTGATTATTAATATTATAAAGAAATAATTGATTTTTGCTAATTATTTGATAAAGGTAGTGATTATGCTTATGTTGACTAATTGCAATCTTCAATCCTTCTGGATGTACGGGTTCTTCTTCGGATAAGTTTAAATCTTCTTCAATACTATAAATTTGATCTGGTTCAAAATGCATAAACTCTTCAAAATTCAAGTTGGTAAGAAAATAAAGGATTTTCAAGATATTTTCGTCCATTTTATAATGATTGATAAAAGAAATAAAGGCAAATTTGGGTGGAGAAATCAATCCTTGATCATTTATTGATTGAATTGGAATATAAATCGATTCAATTGGATTAAAAATTTCAAATTTATTAATAAATTCATTAAAAGTATTTAGGGTTAGTGAATTGGGGAAAAAATCATCCAAATCTTCAAGAATAATTGAATTATACTTATAATCACTACTTAATGGAGGCAGTGGCTGATTTTGTTGTTGATCATTTAATTTACGTTCTTTTTTACTAAGATATCGATTCAAATAAATCGATGAATTAGTATGAAACGGATTAATTGAACAATTTAAATGATCCAATAAGTAATCAACATCAAGATGATTACTAAATTTCAAAATTGCAAATTCATCTTCACTATTAGAAGAATCAAATATATTGATTTCTTTCAAAGATTTAAACTTACAATGATTATTAAAGTATTCTCGAATTTGCTCCTCATCACTACCCCGATTCAAAGGCTTTATAAATAAATTGCCTGGATGACTAATAAAATTACTATAATCCAATTGGTATTCTTTCTTCAATTCATTCAAATATTTCACAATCTCATCCCCGGCTTCCTTATGACCACACTGGATAACCTCCTCATTAATCATTAACCCCAACTCCTGACATTTGGACTCCACCAATTGATCCACCGGGGTATGAATCACTAACGGGAAATCATCCACCTCTATCCCCTCCGCATGATTGAAGATCTGGTTGTTAATGTCTCCTATAAACTTACCCGAATCCATATTTCTATGTAATCTAATGCTCGACTCCTCTAAATTATTAACTTGTTCTAAATTTGCATCTTTATACTTTATCATATTTAAAGGGAACTGCGTATCGGATTCGGAAATAATTATTCGGTTCACGGCAGTACCGGATTCACTCACAAACCAAAAAAAAAAAAAAACTGAGTGGAAAATGTTTAAAATAAACTGATTTATATTTATACAAACAACGGTCTCAATACGAAAGTAACTCCATCGGGGGCAAAGTATACATTAGGTAACACCGATCTGACTAATATCTGAGGGTGAATCGTGGGACTTATTGGAGTTATTGGAGCTATTAATATGATCATCGATAAGTGTATTGAGGTACTTGATTGTGAGTACCAGGTAGTTATTAATAGGCCTAGCCAGGAGAAGTCGCCAATTACGGTTTATATCAATCAGATTTCAAATGCTTTGGTCAATTGTTACATCTACACCATTCTGAATCCATTGACCCACCAGGTTTATTCAACGGTTCTACAGAACACCGACAACCACCAATTGTTTGACATCACCAAGAACCTCGGCCACATGTTAACGAAGAAGTACCAGTGTCCGAGCTACGTTAACATCAACGGCGACTTGACCTTGGAGTATTACACTATGTTGCTCAAAGCAGTTATTGATATTATAGAGTCTTAAATGGGTTCCGTTCCGTTGTTGATGTTGGGGGGCCGGCTTATTTCCGCAGCAATTTCCGTTCGGCCCCTTCCCGAGTTGCCTCGGCCATAAACGAGATTATCTCCGTGAGAGAACTCCGCAACACGCCCGTGCACCATTTTTTGTTACATCCGTGCACCAAAAAGCCAAAACTTATCAGTAGATGAGATGAGAATTTTTTATAGCTCATCTCTATGTACATACGTTTCTATATACGTTTCTATATACGTTACTATATACACTTATAATATACTATCATGGAGGTAAATAGACCACAGCAGTCACAGAACTCTAGGAAGGGGAAGAAAGCCTGGAGAAAAAACGTTAATATCGACGATATCCAACAAGGGTTGGAAGAATCAAGAGAACGTCAAATATTATTGGGAGATGATTCCAATGATTTCATAATAGATGATGAAGGAGATTTGAATTTAAACAAACAAGCAAAGAAATTGAAAAGTAATGAGATCTTAACCAATAAATCCAAGATACCTGCTCTTGAAAACGGGAAAAATAATAAGATTCAAGGAGTTAATAAGAATAAAGTTCATAAATTGATGAAATTGTCGGGAAGACTTCAAAATGAAAGTGCATTAAAGGCAAGAGTTGATAAAGATGGGATAATCAAAGCAGCATCTAAAGATCCCTGGGCAGAAGAAAAAACTGAAGATTCAACTCCTAAAATTTTGAAAAAATCAGCAATTCATGAAAGAACAAAACCAACTCATGCACCAAAAACTTTAAGTTATAAATCAATTGAATTAGATATACCACAAGACCCAGTTATTGAATCAGGTAAATCGTATAACCCAACTGTTGAATCATGGAAATCATTAATTAATAAAGAATTTAATTTAGAAAATGAAAAATACTTAAAAGAATTGAAAATTCAAGAATATCAAGCCAAAATTCAAGAAATCATTGAAAATTCAAATGAAAATGAAATAATGGAAGATTCAACTGACTCCAATGAATCTGAAGCCGAAGAAGATGGCAAAGAAGAAAATTATAAACTTTCAGTTAATCAACCAAATCAAATTAAAATTAAAACTAAATCCCAAAGAAATAAACAGAAAAGAAATAAGCAAAGATTAGACTTGGAATCCAAATTAGCCGATTTAAAACATCAATTAGCCGATTTGAATAAATTAGAAGATTATAACAAAGAAGTTGATTCAAAAAAACCAGTTCCAAAATTGAAAAAAACTAAGAAATTATTTAAACATAATTTAATTGAAAAACCTTTAGAAGTTAAATTATCAGATGAATTAACCGATAACTTGAGAAACGTTAAAACTGAAGGTAATCTCCTTTATGATCAAATGTTCAATTTACAAAAATCTGGTAAAATTGAATCTAGAGTTCCAGTTTCAAAAAGAGAAAATACGGTAAAAAAATTACCGAAAAATGGACTTATAAAGATTTTAAATAACTTACATCTTCGTTTCGTAACTTACTAATATATATTTGAATAAATAATCTTTTTTTTTTTTGTTTAACTAAAATCCCAATCTCCTGTAACATAACCTCTATATAATCTTTCTCTAAGGACAAAGAATTGGTCTCTGTATGGGGTCCAGTATCTTTGGGTAGTGTATTCAGCGGTCTTGAAATGCTCTGGTGCTATTGGATCACTAGTTTGTCCTCTTTTAGTTCCGGTTAATAAGAAATCACGATGCATCATTTTTTCATCAAATCTGTCCAAGTCAAATCTATCATTTTTCCATCCATTATCCCAGTATCTGATAAATCCAACCCCATGACCGGCTAAGCCAAAGAAACCGGTCATTATCGCATAGGGCAATAACCCTTCAAATGGTACTGGCATCTTAATATGGTGTTCTATCAAAAAAGTAATTAAGAGTTGATGTTTTTCAAGTCCTTTTTTCGCTCACTGAGAAGGTTTCAAAATTATTTGATTGGATGGTTGAGACGGTCACGTGATCGACTCACCCCTAACACCAACTGCACCGGGGCCAACTACACCAACTACACCAACTACACCCGGGGCCAACTACACCAACTAAAACAGTCTACTCAAGGTTTATTAACTATGTAGGCAGATAAAGAAAAGCAAAAAAGAAAAAAAAAAAAAAAGTAAGTCTAAATGCAATTATTCAAGATCCCCCCACAATCTCTTGACAAACTTATCCATACGGACTTTTACATCTCTTTGACCGATGCACCAAGGATGTTGTAACATTTGTCTTGGACTTGGTCTTTCATCACTATTTTTCTTCAAACAATATTGGATGAAATTTTTAAAAGAATCCGACCAGTGAATGCCTTCGTCGGGTAAATCTTCTAATTTTGGTTCGTATTCCAAAATTAAAGATAATAATTCAATGGCACCAAACATATCATTACCACCATCCATTTCAAACGGGAATTTAGCACTGGCCACTTCCAAAAGAGTCAAGCCCAAAGACCAAACATCACAGGTTATAGTATAAGGTTTACCCATAATTCTTTCGGGGGCCATATAATATTGGGTACCAACAAACGTAGTTGCTAAAGAATTAACAACTTCCCCACTAACACCGAAATCACATAATTTAACATTACCCTTTGAGTCTAATAAGATATTCGAAGGTTTAATATCACGATGAATAATTCTTTGTTGATGTAAATAGTTTAATCCATTTAAAACCGATTCAGCAATTTTACCCAAGACTTTTTCATTTATACGATTAGTTGGATCTAATTGGATTGCCTTTTTGTAGATGGCATCTAAAGATTTACCGGCCATAAATTCCATTGCAATACCAATCATTGATTGTTTTTCCACCATAAAAGTACCATAATATTTAACTATATTTGAAGAAGTACAAGAACGATTATATTGTAATTCTCTAATAATTTGTTTTTGAATATCAGGATTGGGATCAGCGTTAATCAATTTCAAAGCAAATATCTTAGAACCATGATTTAATTTACATTTAGATACTGAACCACCATTACCTTCACCTAATTTATTTAATTCGATAATTTGATTTGTATTAGCAAGAAGATTCCAATCATCGGGATTTAATTCATCAATGTCTTTTTCGTGCAAGCTTTTATCATTAGAGTCATTAGAAAAATTTAAAATTGGCGTATTAGTAGTATATACATCATTCATAGAAGGTTGGGGTGAATTGGTACTTGGAGTAAATGAATGGGATCCATCAATTCTCAGAAAATCAATTGGTGGCGGTTTTCTTCTGGGACCCCCACTGGCATTCTTATTGGGTAGCGGGGGTTGGTAATTGGGTATATGAACATTCTTACTGCTATTATTATTAAGATTAAGATTATTATTATTAATGGAAATTGGTGACGGAATCGATAAATTAGGGAACTTATTATAGTTAGAATTCTTATTCTGGGGTATATTGAAAAGTGGACTAGGACATTCTATCGATTATCTTATTATATTAGTTATATTAGTTATTAGTTATATTATATTAATTACTTCTGTTATTGTAATCTTTTAATTGATCATCCTATGGGCGGCTAATTGGGATAATTTTTTTTCAAAATTTGGCTGATTCGAACGGGCTTTTCTTTCTTTCTCTATTAAACAATTGGATCCTATGATACCCGGGTATAAAACTAAACCTATCACTGCGGACGACGGGGTAACACTCACTTGAAGAGGAAAAGAAGTGATTTCTAAAAAATGGCAGGGGAAAAAAGGAGTAGCAGAAAAACAACCGGATGATTTTGTTACGGGTTTTTTGATCCTTTCACAAACTGTAAGTAAATCGTTAGAGCACAAACTATCTACTGAATACACTAAACCATACACTAGACTACATGGTACAATAGGGTTAGGGTTTACCGCGGTCAGACCAAGAGTATCAGGGTTGAAACAATACCACGGTGACGGGACATACTGAAACAGGCGGTGGTGATGGCAAAAGCTTCGCGAGCAGGAATGTCGAGATCGTTGCCAGTGAACGAGGATGGCTTTCGGAATGGCATTGAAACTGATTTGCAATTCGTAATGAACCAGGTTGGAACGTAAACGTATGGGCTTGTGATGGGCAAGTACGGGCTTTTAATCATCTGATCAGCCGTCTGTGGCAGCTATTATGTCTGACGTGAAAAAACAAACAAAAAAAATAGTCAAGCCAATTATCTTGCTAATCTCATCAAGTATGGCTTAAGGTTGCATTGTCACCCTCTTACAACGTGCTGACTCGTGTATATACGTATCGGAGACCTGGTTACTTCGATAAACGAAAACAAGCACTACAATAATAACTACAACAATAGCCAAAAGGTCAAAAAAAGTAAGCAAAAAATTGGCTTTGCAAAGAACTCCTTGCATACTGTACAAAGTATCTGCAAAGAAAGCTATATTCGTTTACTTAAATGGATATATGTAGAGATTATTTCTTTTTTGGCTTTTTAGTTGGTTTTGATTTGATTTGCTTAATTAATTTATCTTTTTTAGCATCGATTTTACCCTCATCTTCAACTTCTTCAATTTCATCGGGGAGATTTGTATCATCTTCAATTACATCATCAAAGTCAACTTTATCCTTTTTAGTATTTTTACCCAGTCCCAAGGAGTTCCCGGTTCTATAAATAGCAACTGGATGATTGGTTGAATTGTACTTTCTTGTGAAGGACGTTTTAACTTTTGTTGGGATTTTTTTCAAAATGGCATCTCCTTTTGAATTACCAATACCCAAATCGATGATCGATTCCCAGTCTTCTTTGGTTAAGTAATAGTAATCCATCATTTCGATTACTGACTCAATTCCTGATTCTCCATCTTGTAAAATTGGTTCAGTTAATCTGGAAAGTAATAATGGGATATAATCTAATCGTAATTCACTTTTGTCAGTAGATGTACGTAATCTTGAATGATATTGAATTTCTTGTAATAACCTTTGATATTTTAATGCTTTCGAATTTTGTCCTAACCATCCAGCAAAGTTAATTCGTTGACTTATACTTCCTGCAACTTCCAGTGATGGCTTAACCGAGGACATGATTGCATGGAATGGTAATAAACTCCATTGTTGTTCACTAGATCTAATTAAACTATTAACTCCGTCCGATATTGATATATCATCGGCAGCTTGTGCTACCCTTGCCAAATGATCTTTACTAGATTCTGCTCCACTCGGTCTTGTGTAAAGATAATTTTCTTGAATCATTAAGGGTGTAAAATCAATATCATTAAAATATAAATTTATCTTATCATTTAATGTATGATTCGAATTAGCATTATATATCTGTCCATTTAATAATCTCCCAGTAATATCAAAAGGTTTTAATATAGTATGTTTTTGCCAACTTTTAGCTATATCTTTACTTTGTTCTGGTCCAATCTTTTTCTGGGTCTTTGAAACCGTCGATAATAAATTTATCATTTGTCTAATATCGTTATGAGTAGCGGCAACTAACTGTCCAATAACAATGGGATCTAATTTAATTCCTTCTCTCATGGCTATTGTCATTAATCTAGATTTAACCTCTTGTTCCAGTGGCCTTCTAAATGGTAAATCATAAGTAACCCTATCGAAGGTTCTCATCTTTGGTAATGATTTATCATTACAAATTAATATTAATGGCATATTAGTTATACGACAAAATGCTGATAATGCTCCTGCTCCTCCATGATCACCACTTGACATACCATCAACCTCATCCATAATTAAGCAAAACTTCCGTTCATTTTCATTATGCTCTTTATCATTTTGATGCTTGAAAAATCCAACAACTGATGTATTATTTAAAACCGATTTTAAATTACTATTTAATAACGATTTGGATCGAACATCAGATGCATTTTTCTCTAATACATCAAAACCTAACTCTTTGGCAATTATATGTGCTGATGTGGTCTTACCAATTCCTGGGGGTCCACTGATTAAACATGCTCTTGATCCAGATCCATCTTTACCAGTCTCTTTAAATCCTTTTTTCTGATTAATAAACCAGTTGGATAGCCAGGTTCTTAATTTTTGTACTTGTCCTTTATTACCGCATAATTGGTTAGTGTTTGTCGGATGGTATTTAACCGTCCAAAGCTTTTCACTATTTGGAATTACTCTTGCTTCTTCTGGTGGTGGTCTGGAACCCGATTGGGAGTTTTTCAACTTGTTTTCACGTTGTTTTTTCAATTTCTCCTTTTCTTGACGCTCTTCTTCTTTGGCTAAGGCTTGAGCTTCTTCTTGAATTTTACGCTCTTCAGATTCTCTTCTTTCTTTAGCTGCATTGGCTAATGCCCCATCACCTCCTTCAGCTGGCATACTATTGATCAATTGAATAAAACCATCTTCATCAATTGCTTTGATCTTCAAATCTTTGATTTTCTTAACTTTAGATGGACCCGCTTCTTCTCCAAGTACTACTAAACTAGTTTTACCAGAAATTGATTTGGTCACTTTTGCGCCATATCTTTTAGCTAAATTCTCTGAGGCTTCACGGTCAAGTCTTGGTAAAATACCAGTGAAGACAATGGTTAAGCCAGATAAACAAAATGGCTTTGCTTCGTTCAATTCAACAGTTTCACCAGTTTGTTGAATTTTACTTTTACTGGCCATTGCTGCATGGTAATTGAAAGTTCCGTCCACTGGCTCTGGTAATTTGGCATCTGGAATCTTGGCCAATATTTCTTCAGCAGTCTCTCCGCTGACTGACTTATTATTCAGGATTGATTTAGATTCTGTTTTGGCGCTGGTTTTCTTTGGAGCAGAAGCACGTTTCTTTGGAGATGGCTTGAGTGGCTCGACTTCTTGCAAATCATCTTCATCATCATCTTCTTCTTTCACGTCTCCGTCATCATCGTCCTCTTCTTCTTCTTCCTTCCCAGGTTTATAGTCATCCTGGTCGTCATCCATGTCTTCATCAGAATCTAAATTGACATAATTGGGTTTTGCTTTAGTTCTTGAAGGTCTACTTGGAGAAGATTCCGATTTTTTTGGAGAAGACTTTTCACCAGAGCCAAAGTACTTACTTGCTTCAGTTTTGGTGGTTGTCTTTGGCTTTTTCGAAACCGGACCTTCATCCTTTTTAGTTTTGGTAGATGCGGTCTTCTTCCGTTTAGACTGTTAAATTGTTAGTACACACTTTGATGCTTCCAGCAAGAAACAAACATACCCCCGAGTCGCCTTTTTCCAGGAAGAACTTCGTAATATCCATAGTCAATGAGTCGAACTTAACTTGGAGTACTAGTAAAGGACGAGTTAATTAAAAAAGGGCCAAAGAGTGACGCGTTTGCTTTTTTTTTTTTCAGTTGATTTTGAGCTACCGTGCTAACAGAGAATAGGCTAACACAGTAAAGTGCAGAGACCCTGGTGATACATGCTGCTGATACATATCTACATATTGCTAATTGGAATTCCCTTAGTAGTATTAACTGAACAGAGTTTTGGATCAAAAAAAAAAAAAAGATAAAAAGAAAAAAGACAAAAAAAAAAAAAAATAAGACTATTCTACTGTAATTAGTTTGTAAGTAAAACTTACTTTGATGATTCTTTTTCTAAGAAATCAGTCCATAGAGAAACAAAGCTTTGTCTTGCTGGTTTCCCATCTTCGTTTCTGTTTGCATTTGCTGAGGATTGCTGATTGTGGGATAACCCAGCTTGAACTTTTCTCAGTTCGTCCCATTCCAATAGGGCACTTATTAATTGTAAGGCTTCGAATTTCTTGGAGTCACCTCTTGGGAATTGTAGGAAACTCACAATGACATTTGAAATCAATTCTTTATCGATAGTATTATTTGTATTATTTGATTGTTGTTTTAACATGGTAAGAGATTTAGTTAAATGTTCATTCAAGATGATTGCTTCATGTCTTAGCTTACCAATGAGTAATTGTTTGTTATTAACTTCTGTGGATAATTCATTGATCTTATTTGAATTTTTGGATAGTTCTTCGATTAGAGAATCTTTTTCGTTCAATTGGGTAGTTAATGATTCGACTTGTTTTTCAAAATTGCCAGATGATTCGGTCAATTTTGTCAAATTTGATTCATAATTTTGTTTCAAAGAGGAAATCTCAGCATCTTTTGACTCTATAAGCTTATTAACGTTTAATATTGTTGAATTTAATTGATTTATTTCGTCATCTTTAGAATCAATTTTATTTTTCAATTCATCGATTATTGAATTTAAATCTTTATTCTCCATTGAAATTTCATCTTTTATTATTTTCAATTCTTCAAATTCTGATTTTAATTCGTTAAATTTTTTCGTTAACCTAAATTTTTCATTTTCCAAAGTATATTTTTCATCTTGTAAATTATCATCTTTGGATTGGTATTCTCTTCTCAAGATGGTTAAGGAAGAACTCAATCTTTCACACTCATTATTCAAATCATTTGATTCTGTTTTCAATTGATTGATAGTATTATTCAAGCTATTATTTGAATCGTGAAGTTTCTTAGTTTCATCTTTTAATGAATCTCGTTCTTGAGTTAATGTTTCGAGGGTTTCTCTGGTTTCTTCTAACTCAATTTGGGATTCTTTCATTTTACTGAAAACCGATTTCATCCCGGACAATTTTCCTAATAATGCATCATAGGATGATCGTGACGAGTCTCTTTCTTCTTCTGTTTCTTTCAATTTTGTTTCCAATTCTTTTATTCTTTCATTGGTTGAGTCTGGCTGTTCAAGCTTCAACGTCAATTCATTGATTTTTTCCTGTAATTGGGATACTTGATCTTGATTATTATTTGAAGTTTCGTTTGTAGGAGTCTCTATATCACCATTTGAAACCGGTTCTTCATCTTTTTGACCATTCGACTGTTTCTTTTTATTCTTTGCCATATTATATACAATGCTAAACAAGATACTAATGCAAAACGGGAACTAAAGGACGATTCAATGAAGTAAGTCTTCAAATTTGATTAAAAAACAAAAAAAAACAAAAAAAAAAAAAGCCAACGAACAAAATTGTCCTGTACAAACCATTCAAAAGGTACAGACTCGTACACCAAGCTACCAATTCTACAAATAACCGGAACCTGGCCATAGAAGCTTCAAAAATTATAAGAGTTTTTATTATAATATATAATTCGTATTATTTAACATACAATAAGGTGAAAGGTAAGTAAGATAAATCAATTATTGATAAGATGATAAATTAATTTAAATGTTAGATGGATACAACATAATTCTAACGGAAGCACCGAAAGTTTTAGCTGGTAAGTTTTTTCTAAAGTTAGCTCTAACAACACCGTTAGAACCGTGAGATCTGGTAACTTTACCCCAAATAACTCTGATTTTAGAACCTCTGATTTCTTTAGAAGCTCTGTAAACGTAAGCAATACGTTTACCTAAGTAGAATTTAGCATCTTGAGTATTGTTAACACCTTCAATTTGAATCAAAGAAACGTTTGGGTTGTTAACGTTCTTAGAACGTTGGTAAGATAAGTGTCTACCCTTAACGTATACTATAATTAAAAGTTAGTATTTATTTCATTAATTTGCATGAGGGGGAGTAACAATAATATAGTTGTCGTCCATGTGTATCTTGGATTATTCCTTTTCAATATTTCACTTCATATTTTCCATCCATCAAGTCTTCTTCGATTTTTCACCTTCGATGGGCCCTTCCTTCATTTTCCAATCTTCACTACTTGACTCATGGCCTTCTGCATCGACATCTTGCATTACTGTACTCCCTCCACTCATTCCACTCAAACATACATCTGTGAGATTCAGTCATTTTATTATATTATGGTGATGGTTCTAATATTAAGACTATAATACAAGTACTGAAGTATATAAAATAGTATAAATTTTTTTTTCGTTCTTTCGAGTGAGAAAATCTCAAATTTTTTTGTTAGAATTTTTTGTTAGTGCGAGCGGTTTTTGTGTGCGTAGGAGTTTTTTCCCTTCCCAAAAAAAACGCCTATATGCAGGCAATGTATGGGGAGTGTATATAACCAGCCCTAGGTCACCACACGTGACATACCTCTGAAAAGCCCTAATCAGCGGTACGGATCTTTATTTTTGAATTATATTTTTCTTTCTTTTTATTTTTAGTGTATTTTTTAAATGCAACCGATTTTGCACCTACAAGCAGATTTCAATCTATCATATATTTAAGTATACAATCAAAGTTTAATTTCGGATTCGTTTTGCCATTTGGAAGGATTGAATCTCCAGTGTTTGGCATCACCGCTATCGTATTTGCCACCTTTGACACTACCGGAAGGACAGTTTTTTATTGATAAATTAGATAAATTGATCAAGTTGGTGAAGGCATCACGGTAAGAGGAGTCGGAGTAATCGATTGAGTCAAACCATCTGGTTTCCCATTTGACATTTGATTCTTGTTCCTTTTTCCTTAAGTCACGTTGTTCATTTTCTAATTTCAGTTTTTCGACATGGATTAAATCATAATCGGATTTTTTAATTGCTTCGGCCACTTTTGACCAGGCTTTTCTTGATTCTAATTCGTGTTGTTCATCAATTGGTTTGACAATCAACTCTTCTGGTTTTTTGTATTGAGCATCATAAAATAATTCATCTGATTTGCTTGAAGGAGTAGTGGAACCTTTTGCAATATAAGATTTACCCGACCATTGACCACTTATAGTAACCAAGGCGTTTTCTTTATTTGAAGAAGATAAAATGTCCCTATATATACGGGCCTTGAAAGTATTTTTTTTACCGGAAAAATAACCTCTTCCCGAAAATTCAAAAACAACAATGTAACCACTGGAAGCTTGGATATAAGAGGTTCCTTCTAATTCAACAAATGGAGAAGCAGTAATTAAACCTTCAATGTGTAATGGTGGCAAAGTCACCAAATAATCTTCATTCAAGTTTTGATAATTTAAAAGAGCGTGTCCGTATTGTTTAACATTGATTGAAGTTGTGGAAAATGATGATCTAATTCCATTATATCCTTGTAATAAAGTATTGTTTTTCTCATTATAAATACTGTAAGCAGTAACTGGGGGATGATGACTAACTTGTTCACTTAATAAATTAGTGGTTCCAATCTTACCATCTTTTGATAAATCTTGCCATTTACCAACGAAAACTTCTCCCAAAAATGGATTGAGCGGTTTTTTCTCCGATCCCATATTTTCATTACGAGAGCAATATTGTGATCTCAAGGTCGAAATAAACCATCTTGCAACTGCAATGGTTCTTTTCAATGACATAGCTTCAATCTCATACTTTTCGGCATTCTCGGAATTGGCCAAAAAGTTTGGTTCCATCAATAAATCTGGATGCTCTGCCCAGTATTTAGAGTATTCACTTAATGAAGTTGGTGATAAAATGAATGGTGGTGCAGTCAATGATGATAAATCTCCATTGAATGAAGCAATGGACTTGAGAAATGATGTCCATGAACTAGATTGTGCTACGTTTGACATATTTATAAACTTACCTAATCTCGAATAAAGTCAATATCTTAAATATTAAACCCAACAAGTCAATAATTAAACTCAATAATTAAACTCAATAATTAAACTCAATAAGTCAACTCAATTAGTCGACTCAACCTATTAATCACTAAAATGGCTCGCCTGAACTATTTCAAATTCCTACCAATACCAGTATCCAATTGATGGGTCTTCCCTTGTAAATAACAACTCCCAAATGATACTTTGTAAAGAAAATGGCAATCTAATGATTATATATTTTTGAATATGAATTTGTCCCTCTCATTTTTTCCTCCTGTTTCTGTTCTGGTTTTTTTTTTTTGAAAGCTTTTTTTTTTGTTTTGTTAGCATTTCCTCGCTTTCGGTGTCTTGCGCTTTTTTTCGTTCAATCGTATAGCCATTTAAGCCATTTAAGCCAGTAGCCATCATCCAGTAGTCATAAGCCATGAGTGTGGGTAGAGAACAGCTTGGTGTCCGGCTCGCAAGCCAGCTGAACCTCTGGTCGGTCCGTTTAGCTGGTTTTCTTGCAGTGGCTCGTGACGTGAGCTCCGTACATTTTCATTTTGCAGTATTCTCGTCTACAGAGGCTGGTACTGCTGTTGCACCAAAGGCTGTTGGTTGTGCAAGTGGATGTAGATATTCAGTATGCTTTTGCAGTAGGTTCTAGTATAAAGGAAGAGGTTATGCGAAAGTTGCCGAATATTTGTAAGTAATTAACGATGAAGGTGTTGGTATTGTTGTTTTTTGCAGCTTGGGTGTTTGGAATTGATTCGGATGTTCTTGTTCATAATAATGACCCCGACGATTCGTCAACGTTGTACGTGATGAATTCAATCGGCCAGATGCAGAGAAAAGACCGGGGGAATTTATTGAAGAATCATAATAATAAATTTTACTTCAAAAATGAAAAATTGAATATGTATTATGACTATAAGGATAACGATTGGTACACTGTTGAGTTTGAGGCGCAAGAACGTTCAGTCAAGTCTGCTCCCTTTTATATTCCGGTGTCTGCATGTATCGATAGTGGGTATGGGGATGGAGGATCTATTGAAAACTCTTATGAGGCTACAGTAACGTTTACTAATTCGCTTGAGGCTTCAACTTCTTATAATTATTCGAATATTCTACTTGGTGCTAATTTGGGGGTTGAAGTTGGTAATTCCTTCTCCTATTCTGGCTCTTATTCCTGTAGTGTTTCTAAAGGAGAGTACTCTCAATTAATGATTAAACCATTTTACGTCGACGTTCCGAAAAGTACAAGAAGAAGAGCCATTTACGATAAAAGCGAAGGTATGGTTATTGATGGCAAGCACAAAGAGGAGGTAGATACTTTTAAAATGATCATTAGCCAAAAACCAAACCACTATTGTATGACTGATACAAATCCGTCCAACTTAAAATGTGCTGATGTAATTGCAGGTAATCAAGAAATTAAAATTTAATGTATTAATATATATATTTGCTCTATAATTTGATATAAATTTTATAATGATCTAAAACTAATGCTATAGTGGTGAAAGTGGCTGCATAGACTAAAAGGACCAAGAATGCAGTAATCTCATTGGCTTCCAAAGTATTGGTGGTCAAATTAATCAATCCAGTCCCTAGATTACCTAAAAGGAAAATAGCTAACCCATTATTATTGATTGCATTAAGAACCCTCGACTCACTTTCACCAATATATTTTTCAATTAAGTTATACCCCAATAATAATGTTGAATTATATGAAATAACCCAAAAGATATATGGTAAATTTGCAAGTCTACGTGAGACACTTGAATTTTGCAGAATATACCAGAATATAAGGTGACTAGAACATGTCATGATAGCTAATCCTTGAGTAGTTGATACACTAAACCATTTTTCTAGAGTTGTTCTTTTCTTATTGGCTTTATATTGATTAGTTTGTTTCACCAGGGTCATTTTAATCAAATTGAATGGAGTCTTATACCCAGTTAATACAAAGGATCCAAATGATTGCCCAAATATAAATATACTCAAATATCCTGCAAATGAGCAAATCCCTTCTTTGTTCATACTGATGATATTATCATATCGATTATTAGATTTTAAAATATATTGAACCAACCCACCATAATTCAATAAAGCTTCATAAGCAATTCCAATGATGGCTGCAATTAAAAATCTTGGTAATAAGTTTAATAAAGGATCAAGAATCCCAAGGAATATCGGTAATAACCCTAATGTGATGAAGAAATTCCAATGGATACCGTATTCAGTGGCATGTTCTTGATATTCCAAAGTCTTAACACTGACTAATCTAATCAACCCCAATCCAAGAACCGGTAATGCTTTAACAGTATTATGGTAGATCAATTTCAAATGTTGACTAACTTTGAATTTATAACTTGATTTATCCGATGATTTGAATCGTTGCTTAATCACTGATCGACTATTAGCAAGTCCCATTGAAAATACAAATGACCCGACTCCCATATCCATAAGTGATGTCCCCCATGTCTCAACTTTAGCAAATCTTCTTGGGAAAATTTTATAATCAACTGCTAAAATTGCAATATTGGTAATGATAATCATATGAGATCTATAAGCAGTGATAAATGATTTTTTAGATAAAAGGTCAACATTAGCATTCTTCTTCTTTGATGATTTATGCTGATTCAGTAATCTAGCTAAAAGATAAATTATAATCCCAGGAATCCCAACTAAGAAATGTAATGAAGTCACATTCTCAGCATATAAACTAATCGATAACAAAAGACCAACTACCTGCAAACTGAAATCAATTGGAATGGCAGTGGATTGTCTATAATACTTATACATCAAACTATACGTGAAATATGCCGTTAATGAGACTGTAGTAATATAGTAGATCTCATCAATTGGACCCCCAGTCAAATCCGATACAAACTGTTCCTTCTGCTGCTTCAAAGACGCCGCAAGATTGGCTGCTGCCGCCACCACGGGATCTTGCTGCTGCTCTTGCTTCCTTCCGAATCCAAACATCTCTGGTTCTCTGTCAAATTGCACTCTTTATAGACGTGTTATTTTGATTTATGTCTCTCTCGTATAATGAAATTTATCATTATTCGTGGTGTCTGGGTCTTTCATTTTGAAATCGAACCATACAAAAAAAAAAAAAAAATAGAAAAGGACATTATCAATACAATTTATGAAACAGAAGACTTATTACTCTTTCACAGTCATTCATTTGTCAGGATATCCCACTTGGTTGACATCGCAGTATCAGGTGTAGACCCATTAGTACGCTGTCCCCCCGTCTTTCACACTCAATCTATTGTCTGCTTGTTTGAAATCGTATGGCTCATCCAGTCTAATTTTCTCCTGTTCTTGTGACCTATTGTGAAATTCCATTTTATTGTTTTCTTCAACATACTTTGTTGATTGATATTGATTTTTCCATTTCATTACTTGAGTTTCTTGTTGGAACTTATTGATCCTGGTGTTTAACTACTTATCCTTCCACTTTTTTATGCTGATATAGTACTTTTTAACCACGAATACCGTCTAATGTCTCAAGAGGAAAGTGAAGAAAAACATCCCCATGCCGGTACTGGCCAGACAACGCCAACATCATCTTCTATTAAGAGTGTTGAGTCCCCTATAAATGATGGGGATTTAAGTACCACCCCTTCGTCCCCCATCATCGCTCATGATAAAGATTTTAACTATTCTTCCAGGTCTAGTGGTGACGCAAGATCTTCGACGTCGTCCATGGAATCAATGATGAATTTAACTCCATATAGTTCTAATAACTCTACCAATCAGGATGATTTTGTGATTTACTCTGATTCTGACGTGGGATCTCTGAACTCGCTTTCATTACCCCATAATTATCACTACCATAATAATAGTTCTAGTGCATCAGAAACAGATTCCACAATTTCGAAATCGAAAGACCGATTGAAAAAGAAAAAGACTTCTCCCAGCTCTCATCTTCGTTCATCTTCAGTATCTGACTCAAGGAGAGATAGTCTAGAAACAACTCCAACACCTAAATCTAAAAAACGTATAAGAAGAAAATCCAAAAATTCGGATCATGCAAGTGAAAAATCATCCATACGACATCCTCTTTCAAATTCATCTTCATATAATTTGAATCCTGAATATCAAACAAGTAGTGGTTATACCCTGACTCCTGCCACTGGGAAAATTTTCCGTAATTTGTTAATTCTAGAGGAAAGTTTAAGAGAACAAGTTATTCAACAAAGAGCTTTAAGAAGAAAATATTTAACTTTCTTATCAATTTTATGTTCCTTAATTGCTTCAATTTCTCATCACTTATATTTCAATAACGATATCAATTCATCTTCAAATGGTGGTCCAATTAGAGTAATCCTACAGATCTTTTTGCTTTCTTTAATCGTTACCCTTATGTTATATCATTTATCTGGTGAATACCAAAAGACAATTGTTCTACCTAGAAAGTTCTTATCATCAACTAATAAAGGTTTACGTCAATTAAATGTTAGACTCGTCAAAATTAAAACTCCTTGGACTGATAGTATAATTGATTTAATTCGTGAATTTGTATTATTATTGGCTACTATGTGTCTTGATAGTCTACACAAGGTTTATCCATCTATCAAGGGTAATAAAGATTCAAAAGTTGAAGTCTTTCTCGTTTCTTGCCAACTGCAATGCCAACCAAGAATTGGGGTAACTGACGTCAAACTCGTTTTGAATGCTCGTGTTTTCAATACCGATGTTAGAGAAGGCTGGGAACTATATAGAAGTGAATTTTGGATCCATGAAGGTGTTAGAAGACGAAATGCAATGATGGCTTTTGTTACTGAAAGCTATCAACGTGACTCATTAAATAGAGAGAGATTATTGAATAAAGATAAAAAGGATCGTAAAGATAGAAGAAAATCAAGTCATGGATTAAGTGAAAAAAACTTGAATCGCTTAGCAAAACTTGAATCTGCTTCTGATCAAACTACAATGTCATAAAGTGACTTTATTTATTAATGCATATACACCAAATTAACTAAAGTTTGTATTTTGTAGATATATGTTTACCAACAACTGTACCAAAGACAACACATTCTAATAATGAGCTTCCACCTAACCTATTCCCACCATGTACTCCTCCACTGACTTCGCCAACAGCATATAAGTTGGGTATTACTTGACCTTCCTTATTCTGAGCCTGCCCGTATTGGTTGATCTCAATCCCACCCATTGAAAAATGAATCGAAGGAGTTACTAAACCATAGTATAATTCCTGTTCCAAATTGAACTCATTACCAAAATCCAATCTTCCGTAGCGATCTCCTTGGGATTTAATGATTTTGTTATAACTAATCAAAGTATTTTTCAAATCGTCTTCTTTTACTTCCGTATATGGGTTCAAGTCTTTAACTCTCTTTGCTAAATCTTTGATTGTTCCTTTAAACATTAAATTTTGAAACATATAAAAATCAATATGATTCTTAGCTTTCAAGTAGTCCTTTTCGCCTACCACTATCAAACATATCTTTTTATCTTCTTCAATACCATAGAGATTTTTTTGTGAAATGTGACAGTTCTTATCTATGGCATCAGTCACGATATCTCTTGTACTCAACTCATTCACAAACCGACCACCAGTTTGGGGAGAGATCAAAATACCACCAATACCACGAATCAACTCACCGCATAAGAACTTCCACTTATTGGCAGCGGATGAAAGTTCGTCGTTTGGCTTTAACTGAACGAATCCGGTTGGGTGAATCTGAATATGGTCCATGTGAATCAATTTTGCACCCACATCTCTCTCAGCGATTCTTTGGCCGTCACCAGTGGTCTGAACTCCGTTCGTCAGTGGTAGATTTAATAAGTCAGGACGGTACTTCTTTAATAAGCTTTTTTCTCCATCGAAACTAGCAGAAAACCCCCCGGTGGCCAACACAACTGCTTTAGCCTTGATTTGGTGGATTTGGTCATCCAAAATGTACTCTACCCCATTTACTTGATTGTTTTCGAAAAGCAATTTTTTTAAACTAGCTTGTTTCTTGATTTTCAAATTTTCAGCTTCATTAGAGTAACTTTCCAACTTTTTAGTCAATTCTGATATGATTGCAAAACCTGGGGGTAGTTTACCACCACCTCTATGGGTTCTTGCATGTGAATGACCACCTAGCTTTGTAACTTTGGATAAGTCGATTCCAAGATAGTCTCCACTAAGCCATTCGATAGCAGCTGCTGAGTTCTTGGTCAATGTCTTAACTAAATCAGGCTTTGAAAGCCCCTTTCCTGACTTAATCGTATCCTGCTGAAATGCTTCAATTGAATCTTTATTTTCTTCACTCTGGAACTTCGTCTCAGCTCCGTTAATACCAGATGATGCCTTAGCAGAGTTACCACCAAACTTGTCGGTTTTTTCCAACAAAGTAACTTTAATCCCTTTCTGTAGTAATTGTAATGTAGTAGTAAGACCTGCTAGTCCACTGCCAATGACAATGACCCCTTCTAAATCAGGTTCAACTAAAGCACCACCCATTCTATTACTACCTGTCATTACTGAACCTACCGCAGAGGCAGAGCTGTTTCTCAAAAAGCTTCTAATCACTATGGATGTTCTGCAAAAATTAAGCACCAACAAAAATATAACAACAACTAAAACAAGCTTGAAAACCCTTGAATTACGTGGAATGATGACTATAACAATAACTCTGTTCAGGTATAAATCTTCACACTTATACCAGGTATGTCTCTCCGCAGATTATTAATGACTTTTCCCTTCTAATTGGTCTTTCTTCAGGCTTCCGTCTGATATTTATACCTTTATCACCAAATAAAATCATCTGATGGCTGAAAAATCCTGCATAGGGTCCCCACACTATTAACAAGAGAGAAAAAAAAATAGCTAAAAGAACAAAAAACAACTGGAGCTGATGATTAATCATTAGAGATAATCAGCTTTTCCTTCATTAAAGTGTATTAGAATACTTTTCATCCATAAGCATACCAGGTCATAATGCTACAGCATAATCCCATTATACATCCAGACACGAGAAACAAACGGTTCAAGTTTGAGCCATTCCTAAGGAAAGAATATAATTTTGGATTAGATCCTGATCGTCCAGTTTGTCAGTTCTACAATCCATTGAATCCATTGAATTCCTGTCCAAATGGCAATGACTGTCCAAATAAGCATGTTTCGGCCATGTACTCGAATAAGATTGTGTGTAAACATTGGTTGAGAGGACTTTGTAAGAAGAATGATCACTGTGAATTTTTACATGAATATAATTTAAGAAAGATGCCAGAATGTTTATTCTATTCAAAGAATGGATACTGTACTCAAACACCCGAGTGTTTGTATTTGCATGTTGATCCTCAACTGAAGATTCCTGAATGTTTCAATTACGAAAAGGGATTTTGTCCAGATGGTCCAAAGTGCCCAAACAGACATATACGAAAGATTCTCTGTCCGCTTTATTTGACCGGGTTTTGTCCTAAAGGGTTTGAGTGTGACTTCACTCACCCTAAGTTTGATAACATTCCTATCAAGTTGAGAATCAAGCCTGATACTGAAACTTTAAACGAAGAGGTTGTTGAAAAAGAAAACGAAATGTTAGAGGAACAAGTTGAAAAAAGTAAAGAGAGTTCTGCTGAACTCACTAAAAGCGCTCAAGATAGTCTGACAAGTGCTGTTGGAAATGGTTCTAAAGAAGCTTCTGAATAATAGTGTATAGTTAATTATATATTCAAAATCTAATTTTATTGTAGAGTCTAAATACTATATGCGATACTTTCTGAATTGATTTCTTTCTTGAGGTGTTAAAACCCAATTAATACCTAATAATTCTATATCATCTTCATCTTCATTATTATTATCTTTAGGTGGTTTATTTTGAATGCTGAGCTCGTATTCATCTTCATCCATACCAATTAATAATACGAGCTGGGTAAGTCTTAAAAATTTTTCTCTTAATTCATAATTATCTTCACAAACTTCATTAATAATAAATGATAAATCTTTTTCTAATTTTAATGCACCTAGTTCATTAATTTTGAATTTATTTAACACCATAGTTAACTTTTTTTCAATTAAGTTAGCAACATTAACAACTAAAAGTCTGCATAGTTTATCGTAAATCAAAGATTTGTGGAAACTTTGTTTATATGGTCTTATTAATGACTGCCAACTATTTGTGAATTTCAATATGGAGCTAGTATCATTAAGACTATTTGATGAATAAATAATATAAGCCGAATCGGTTGTATCTGGGAACATTTCATTGATAAAACCTATTATTTTATTCTTCAAGGATTGATTATAAAAATTGATTAATGAATCCAGTATAATTTTACCAAGAATAGTATTGAATGGCTCAACTAATTCATTCTTAAGAATGTTGAAAACTTGTTCGTTGTTCTTACCAAATGGATAAATTGATTTTAAGCTATTCAGGTTACCCTTTGTTATATTTTGAAAAATTTTCGTCATATACTCTTGACCCATTGCAATGGTATTTAAATAAATAACAAAGTTAGTTAACTTGGTATTATTGGAGGTAGTTGTCGCAAGACCTGCCGCTGCTCCACTAGCTCCACCAACAACATTACCAAGAGCACTTGAAGCGCCTTTGAAAAAACCCATTCCCGTACCTGCAACGTTTGATTCAAGAGCCGGAGTATTACTTCTTGAAATTCCAGGACTAGTATTATTACTCAAGGGTCCGTTTTGTGATGTAGAAGAAGCAACTAAACTCAAAGTTGCATTATAACGTGGTGGATTATCATTTATGGACTTTATTAAAAATCCATTGATCAAATCATTTTTCATTACTGGTAAACAATCATTGATAAAGTTTTTAACCGATGTAGATTGACCACAATCAACTATATTTCTTAAAACTGAATGTAATACTAAGGCAAAATCTTCAATCACAGAACTAACAGGAACCTGGTCTGGTGATTTTGGATCATTAGAAATGATCAAACATGAATCTAAAGGTGGTAATTCTTCAATTGTTATTGCTTTTTCAAGCGAGCGACGGAAGTAAAACTTATATAAAGATTCAAATGCTGTGATATATTTTTTATGGATCTTTTTGGTGTAAGATGAATTTAATAGGAGATCGGGAAGTTTCAAATCTTCCTGTTGTTTATCTGATTCTGATTTTGAATCCGAAAAGTAATTTATTGTTATGAACTTACAATATAATGCCCAATGATGGAAAATAGAGGCAAACTCATTAATCAAGTCCCCTACCTCAACAATCGAAACAAATTCTGCTTCATCCTCTTGACCTTGTTGATTTGAGTTATTATTCTGGTCAAAATGAACCCCTGCTCTCTTTTTCAAAGTTAAAAACTTATGAAGTTTAGTATCTTGTAATATTTTTTCAACTCTTTTCAAATCATAAAAACTGTCAGTTATTAAACCTATTTGAGAATCGATTTCTTGTTGAATTTTACTAATAACAAATTGGATTGCATTGGGATAAGTTGAGCCATAATACCTATTTATCAAAGGAGCATGCTGAGAAATCATCACGGAAACATTTTCAAATAACTGCATACTTATGGTAGCAAATAATCCAGATTTAGGACCATCACCGGTAGAAGAAGCAGAATTCACTAAAGCACGGGATGTATCAGATATAATCGAGCGAATGAACTTAGAGTAACAGTTCAAACCAATTTCCTCCTGTCCTATTAAGGGGAAGAGTTGAAAGTATTTGGTCAATTCTGGTATATCACGTTTCGTGGCAGATTCATTGAAGTTATTTTGAAATACCTCAGTCAATTGTTCTGTCCATTTCTTCACAGTAACATTTGGTAGTTCAGGTATATCAGTTGATGGAATGACTACTGAGGCAAATTCACCATTGACCAATTTATTGTCTAATTTATTATTAATAGTATTAATACATTGAGAAGCTAGAATCCAATTTTTATGTTCGATAGCATAGTTAGCTTGATTTATATTGTTCTTCAATGTTTGAATATGAGTGACAAAGTTCAAAGTCTTATTAACGTTACCAATCTCCAGATCCAACGACTTGATCTTATAAGTTAATGAATGTCCAAGGTTATTCGCCGATGAAAAAATATTATTCAATTCATTGGAGTTGGTAATTGCAGAAGATAACTTGGCTCTATTCAATTCAATGTTTGTGATTTCTTGCTGATGTTTCTTCAGTTGAATTGTCGAGTATTGGTTGAGTCCCAAGTCTATATCTTGAGTAGCAACGTCTATTTCATTCAATAATTGACTTAGATCATTCACTGAACTTGCCAGTTTGAACCGTTCCTCGAGTCTTATATAGTTTTCTCTCAATGGTTTTTCATCTAGAGTTGGGAACAACGTCTGTGAGTTATTCCGAAGTTTAGACATGGTAAAACACGGTTATGCTAGCTATTAAACAACCAACTCTGTACCTTGAATTGAAGATAGGTAGTACTTTTTTTTTGTTAGTTTGCGTGTTGACTTAAAGATTCGTTGATTTTTTGTACTGCGAAAAACTACAACTACTACTACAACAAGACTATAACATAAAAGGCATATTATTCTCTGTTACATATTTAAGCTAAGGCACCCAAAGGATCGTAGAAAGGTAAAGTGACAAAATCTTTCTTTTTGTAGACGTCGTAAAGCTCCTTGTCGGTGTACTTCTTGTTTGTAACGATTTGAAAAACGTATTCATCAAACCAATCATCAGTCATAAGGAAGTAGCCTTTATCACCAACGGCATCACCCCAGGAGTTTTCAATTTTCCATCTGACTGGTTTTTGGGTCTTGGGATCCAAATGAACACCGGTTATGACCATGGCGTGAGTCATGGCAGAAGAACCAGTTTGGAGTCTCTCCAGTTTCGTTAGTTTAAAATCGGTACCAAAACCTAATTTATAGGAGTAAGCATTTGTATCCAAGATCCCTGAATCACGGTCGGAGAACTTGCCAACATCGGAACCAAAAAAGATAGGTTCGTTGTCTTTCAATTGTTTAATGGCGATTTTTTTCAAAGTATTTGAAGAAGTATTGATATACTCAATTGGTTTACCTTCGTAAACATTGTTCAATCTTTCCACGGTGTATAACTTATTAAAATCATTTCTTGGGTCATTTACCAAGGAAAACTGTTTTGAAGCATCGAATTTAACATGGTTAGCGTAGAAATCTTTAGCGTTGGTTTCAAAGTAATTGTATTTACCATTTTTATCGATGAACTCCCAAGTAAACGGATCGGTTGGTTTTGGAGGAGTACCCAAGGACAAGGCAGTGATATTATAAATCTCCTTATTGAAGGTGTTTTTAGCGTCATAAATTTCTTTATTACTAGCACCTTCATTAATCAATTTTCTTAAAATCAAGGCATACTCTCTTAATTTTTCAGTTAAGACATGGTTGAACCCAGATGACGAAATAGCTTGGGCGTTATCGGGGAAAACTTCTTGGGGAACAACCCCGTATTTGTTAACCAAATTAATAATCAAATCCCATTGACCACCGTCGTTAACCGGAGCACTCAATAAGTATTGAATTAATCTGGAATCCAAGGGTTCTTCAGCGGTATCAATGATGTTTTCCAAAAAATAATTGGCTTTCTCCAATTTATCGTAGAAGTAAAGATAACTCTGAGACAATTGGAATCCATCTGGTTTTAAATTATAATTCTTGATAACATGACTTCTCAACACGTTTGAAGCAGCAAAGATCCAGCAGCGGCCCGATGATTTTTGATTATCGTAATAAGAAGGAGAACCAATGGTTTCCACTTCCACATTGAAGAAGTATTGATCCTGTAAGCTTTGATCAACCTTAGTAGTATTGATAATGGCAGTGATTGGATTTTTAGCCAATGCAGTCTGAGCTAACCTATTTTTTGGATCCGATAACAAATCAGCTTCCCATCCAGATAACGAATCGACCGAAAGTTCACTAGATTCCTTATTGGCTGGACTCAAGGCCAATCCTCTCATTTTAGCTTCAATGTTAGTATCATTTCGATAAGCAGCTTTCTCATCAACGATTTCCTCGCTGACCCTTGGTTCGTATTCTTTAGACGTGGTAGATCCCATTATGAATAAGTATAGTACAGAGCTCCCTAGTAACTGAATAGGGGGCAAGTACCTGAGTATTTATAGTCCCTTTGGTATAGATAAGGGGGTTTGTATGGCTGACAAAATCCCCGGACGCGGAATCCACAATTTCAATACTTTGCAACATTATAACTGATAAGGTTGTAATTACATTGAATATAAGGACAATTAGAAATGCTAATTATAAGAGATGACTAACTAATATACAATTACTTTTTCATTTGAGCTCTTTCTTGTTTAAATTTGGTACTACGTTCTCTGATTCTAGGTTTTTTAACATTACCCTTTTGATTCCTTTTTCTTTCACGGTCACTTTTCAAACCTTTAATACCAGCAATGGAATCACCTTTATGGGCTCTTTGACCTTCCACGATGGTCTTGGATTTACCGACGGTGGCTCTGTCGGCTTTACCCAAGACTGATTGGGCTCTACCTAATTTAGTCTTTTGTTGATCAGATAAATTTTCGGAGTTTTTATGTCTTGGTTTTTTAACTTTGATATTTTTCTTTTGATTAGAACCTTTTTGATTATCGATATGATTTGGAGATAAGATTGAAGGTTTGGCATTGGTTTTAGCACGAGATATACGTAATTTACGCAGTTTCTTTTCGTCATTCATTGGTTTGTCGTTGAGTAATAATGCTTTATTGACTGATAAAGTATCTTTAAATTGGACAAGGGCAAAACCTTTACCTAAATTAGTTTTAGAATCTCTTACTACTCTAACTGATTCGACGTCATTATTGGTGTTTTTATTGAAGTAGCGCCATAAAGTTTCTTCTTGTTCTTCAAAATCAAGATTCCCAACAAAAATGGTTCTTTTATTATCTTTTGGTGATGGATGGGTGATATGATCAACCCTGATGTGATTATCATCAAATATACTAGCATTCAATTCTTTGGTTGCCTTTAAGCTTTCTTCTTTGTTCTGGAAAACAACGTATGCATTAACCGTATCTCTTGCATCGTGTAACGATTTTCTGGCAAATGCAACCTTACGAGGTACGGCATCATTAAATGAAATTGATCTAAAACGTATCGATAAGATTTTCCCGTATTCGCTGAACAATTTTTTGAATCTCTTATATGTTTGTCTTGAGGTGATGACTCCGTTTGATACGTTACCAACAAAGACTGTCTTTTCAGCTTTTTCTAACTCTTGTTCTTTCAAATCAATGGTTTTAGCCTTGGTACTTTTTTCCTTACTTTCTTTACTTTCTTCACCTTCACCTTCACCTTCACTATCGCTATCGCTATCACTTTCTTCCTTTTCTTCCTTTTCCTCCTTTTCTTCCTCTACCTTTTCCTTCTTTTCCTTCTTTTCTTCTTCTTTCTCAGGCTCATTATACAACTTATCAAAGTACTTAGCTTCTAAGTCGTAGTTTTCGTCCTTTTGGGTCTTGGCCTTCTTCTTTGCGGGCTGCTCGTCCTCCTTCTCTTCTTCTTCACTCTCTTCGTCACTCCCGCTTTCTTCTTCCTCTTCACTTTCTATATCAATCTCAGTTCTGCTTGGTAAGTTCTTTCTGCTCACCGGCCCACTGGACGCCTTGAAAAGCGTAGCAACTTCTTGGTCCACCTTCAGCGGCTCTGCTCCAAACAAACTCGAAAACGCTGACATCGTATCTGCTGTTATCCTCTGAATAGTCCTTTTTCAGTAGTTTAATAATTTTCATTTAGTCCCTCATCTCTTCGCTTGAACCTTTTTTTTTTTTTTCCACCCGATTTTCTTCTTCTGGTGCACGGGTGCGGCCTGATGCGCTGGGATTACCTGCACACACCAAAAGAGCTACCAATTGAACAAAACAAAATGCTTCATTTAATGAATTTGTATTTCAATTCATCTACTTTTAACCTTTGATTACTTGAGATTATCAATCAATACATTGCTCGTTGGCTTGCAGTATTGTCGGGACTGTTCACAAGCCATTTGAATATTCGTACCGCGTTCTCTATTGATTTCCTAAGAGTGTCTTAGTTTTTTTAGCTTCCGAGTTTCTTACTTTCTTGAATTTGTTCATTGAGTTGTTTCTTTAAGAAGGAAAACCTTGAGTTTTGATCATATATTGACTGACATTTTGATCATCATCCAGCTTATTCTACTGAAAATAGAATAACGTTTTTGATAATTTTTTTTTTTTTCGATTGACATTATAGATACAAACCAGTATATCTGATTGTACACTGCTCTTGTTTTTATTACTTGGTTCTTTTTATACAAATGCCGACAGAAGATCCAGTTACTGAATCTTCGTTATCACCACCATTTTCAACAAATCCCGACTCCAACCATCATTCTTCTGGGAAAAACGAGTCAATTCCTGAAGATAATCATAATCATAATCAAGATATAGACTCCTCGCAGGTCCAATCGGGTCCAATTACAAAAGACTCTCCTTTGACTGACATAGCTACATCACCTCCTGTATTCGATTTAACACTAGGTAACCGTGATTCTATCTCTTCTGACGATCATCATCCTCGGATTGAACACGATTTTTTCTCTACTAATAACAAAGAAGGTAAAGAAGCAAATCTAAGGGATAAATCCTCTAAAAAAAAGGATAGAAAACATAGTACCACCGGGAAAGATAGCTACGAGAGCTCGGAGTTAAGTGATTTGGGTGAAGATTCTGAAGCAGAAACTGATAAAATGGATTTTTTAGATGATGATCATACTCCCAATGGAGAAAAAGTTTCTGACTTGAAAGCGTTATTTGAATTGACTGAAATGGCTCATTTGAAAGAAGTTGATTCGGATGATGATTCTGATCTCGATAATGAAAATTATCAATCTCCTTTAAATAATGATGAAAATATCGATAAATCAAATGGAGTAAAAGAAGAAATTGACGATGAGGATCATTTGGCATTAAATCCGAAGGAAAACAAAGAAGCAGAAGAAGAAATCTCAAAACATATTGATCAAATTAAAAATGAAGTTGCTGGCTCAACAGGCATTAATTCTACTTCTGTTAAACGTTCATTATCAACGGCGTCTCATAAATCTGGTGAAGATGACGATGAAGAGAATATCTCGAAAAAACAAAAAACTGATTCTATTGAAGAGGACAAAGATGTTGATATACCGAAAGGTACTGAAAATAATGATGCTATAGAATCTTCGAACGACCCTGAAAAAGAGCCGGATGAAGCAGATCATTCAGACAATGATAATATGGAAGCTGAAAATGACGAACCTGAGGAAACTTCTGAAGAGACTGAGAATAATGGGGAAAATCTTGATGAGGGAAAAGAGGGTGATGAAAATAATGAGCATGATTCAACCAATAATAGTTTACTAATAGACCAGGCCAAAAAAGTTTCTAAAGATGAAGATGATCCAGAAAAAGTTTCTAAAGATGAAGATGATTCAGAAAAAGTTTCTAAAGATGAAGATGATCAAGAGGCTGAGGTTGAAGATAATCACGAAGAAGTCGAAGCTGATGACGACGATGAAGTGGAAGATGATGAACCAACTAAGGATAAAAATGAAGATGTAACTCAAGAAGATATCGATATGGATGAACAAAGAAAACTAGCCATTGAAGAATTGATATCCATTGAATCATCATTTGCCCAATTGAGAGATAAATTGTTCCAAGATAAATTAAGCTTATTAGAACATGAGTTACAATTATGTTTGGAAGGTTCCCATCCAGAACTATCAAAAATTTATTTCAAAATTAATGAGTTTTACCAGGATAATATTAAATTGGCTAATGCTAACTTATCGTATAATTTGAAGTGTATTAATACTCAAACAATTGCCACTAGAACTTCTATTCATCAAGATTATCTAAAACAATTAATGGACACCAAAAATGATATGATCACCGATACTACCTCACTATGGTATAAAATAAATAAAGAACGTAATCAAATGGATCAAATTGTATCTGATTATAACTTCAGTGCAATTCCAATGATACCAAATGTTACGGCTGCTGCTAATTATCAAGAAGATGTTTCACCAATGCCCAACACCAATGGAGCATTAACCAACGGAGTCAATGGATCAACGAAACCTCAACTAAATCAATTCCCTAATGAATACAATGTCGACCTTCAAGAAAATCAATTATCTCAACAAGCTCCTTTAACTAAAAAGGCAATCAAACAAAATACTCTAATCGAGTTGGTACAACAACGTAATAACGTTAATCAGCAATTGGGTATACTCAATGGATTACTCGAATTCCACGGACTCCCAGCTGCAGTTACCTCCAGTCTATCGGATGATAAACCTGCTGCTGCAAATGAACTACTCTTACGCAAAGCTTCTGAAGATGAAATCAATGATGATCTTCGCGCAATGGGAATCCCAATATGATCACCATCCTCCTTACAGCGTCATCCTCACATCCTACTCATATCTGTATATTCTAATGTATCAATAGCCTTACTGTATCAATAGTCTTGTAATATGTTAGTTTTGCTACACGACCAAGTTCTTCACTAAGAAAAAAAAAAATACGTAAACCATTAAAAAATCGAAAAATGTGCGGATATGACTTGGTATCAATTCCAAAACAACCAAGTATAATAAGTCGATACTTTGGACAATTGTTATAGTTGAAATACTACGGTACGAAAAGAACACAAATGGTTGAAGTGTCATTGACGGTTGGTAAGCTTGATGCTTCCTTAGCCTTACTTTTAACAAAAGATCACCATTTAATAGAATTTCCAACCATATTATTACCAAATGGTGTTAAAGCAGGATCAATAATTAAAATTAAATGTGATCAAGATTTTGAAACGGAAAAGGAAGAACAGAAGAAATTTCAAGAAATCCAGGATGAAATATTGTCTACATTTGGCAAAAACTTACCTAAATCTCCAAATTTAAAGATCAAAAACGTTACTCAAACTTCATGTGTTTTAGAATGGGATCAATTGGAATTGGGTACTTCTAATTTGAAGAATTTGATTTTATTTAAAGATGGGAAAAAATTAGGAGTTATTCCTCAACCTTTAACTAATAAAACAACTAAATTATCTGGTTTACCAATTGATAAAACTTTCCAATTCCAATTGAGATTAGATACCACAGCCGGGGTTTATCTGTCTGATATAATTGAAGTAACCACTCATAAAATGACTGATTTATCCGGTATCACGGTTTGTCTTGGTGAAATTGCACCAAATGATCCTTTCACTGTTGATGATATACAAGATACTTTGAAAAATATGGGTGCTCATTATCCTGCTCAAACTTCTGTAAAAGTTGACACAACACATTTCATATGTACAAGAGAAAGTAAACAAGATTTAGAATATTTGAAAGCTTCAGATATGAATATTCCAATAATCAGACCTGAGTGGTTAAAGGCTTGTGAAAGAGAAAGAAGAATTGTTGGTGTTCGTGACTTTTATGTTAAAGATTGTGTTCTACCTGACATTTTTGCTAAAAATTACTGGAATAAGGACTCTACCGCAGCCACTAATAATTCAGGTCCTGCTGAAGCTGACGCTGCCACAAAAGAGGAAGAACCACAACCTGAAGAGACCTCTGTTCCACGAATTGAAGTACCTGTCGAAGAGCCATCCACCCAGGAAACTCAAGAACCAGCCACTCAAGCAACAGAAGCATCTACTCAAGCTCAAGAGCCATCTACTCAACCTATTGAAGATTCAACTCCTGGTATAGTTGAAGAAAAACCTAGCGAGCCTGCTGAACCTTCAACACAAGAACCAAAGTCTAATGAAGATTCCGAAAGTAAAGAGTTACCTGATACTCCGAAAGAAAACGAAGAGGCAAATAATGAAGAGTTCGATGATGTTTCGATTAATGAGCCACCTAAGATCAAAGAACCTGAACCAACTGAACATCCGGAATCAATTGAGCAACCTGAATCGGCTGAACAACCTGAATCAACTGAACAACCTGAATCAACTAAACAACCTGAATCAACTGAACAACCTGAATCAACTGAACAACCTGAATCAACTGAACAAACTGAATCAACTGAACAAACTGAATCAACTGAACAAACTGAATCAACTGAACAACCTGAATCAACTGAACAAACTGAATCAACTGAACAACCTGAATCTCAAGTACCATTTGAGATTTAGCTGAAAAAGTCAAATCCATAACAGAAGATACCAAGCAAGAAGCTTTATCTCCAGTTATGGAAAGTTCGAAAGCAAAAGCAGTTGAAGAATCCGATTCTGTATCTAAGAAAGCAATGAATGAAGCTAAAGACAGTGAACTTCTTTCTGTAAATGGTTCAGGAATTGATCCATCCAAAGCTGATCAACCGGCTGAAGATTCTAAAATTGCATTGGATCGTGAAGTATCTACTGGAAATATTAAATTGGACGACCCAGTCGCTGATTTGGAAATAGGAACAAATGAAGCAGACGCTGATGATCAAGATGAAGAAACCGACGAAAGCAAAACCGATGGATCTGTTCCATCAACACCAGCATCTAATAACGGTGGGAACAGTAATAAAAAAAATAAAAAGAAGAATAATAAAAAGAAGGGGAAAAAAAATTAATAATTAGCTCCCCTATAAAAAAAAATTTATAATAAAGAATTGTTAGATTTTTGATTATTATGTATTGTAAAGCGTTAATGTCTATATTACTAGAGTTTTGACTATTAATAAGAAATAGAGATAACAAAATCGTAACTTGTGATGAAATTATAATGAACAGCCATAATCAAAGGTTGCCAGACCAATTACTCAAGTTTGAGCGTAAATGAAAAGAAGTAAAAGTGATAGATGTTTTCGAGATTCAACGATTATTCCCCAAATAATCTTCTTACCTTCTTTAAAATAGAATCTTTTGAAGGATCGTAAGGATGATCTTTAGAAGGAATTTCTAAAATAGCAGGAAATGCATTAGTGTAATTATCAACTCTATATCTTATCAAATCAGCTAAATGTTGGTTGATGAGTAAGATGGCAATATCATCTCTTTCACTAGTGAATTTATCAAAAGCTTGTTCTATTTCTTCAACAGAAGTTTTACCTGGAACAACAGTTAAAAAATTGGTTTCTTTACCACTTTCAGTCGAGACTTGTCCAACACCGGCCAATAATAAACCAGTAACAGAATCTTCATCGGCAATGACCGCCAACAAAGAGCGCTTGGACATTGCTTCACTCATCTTGTATCTTCAATTGATTATATACTATTCAAAGATTAAAAGCTATTTTCAATCGTTCTTGTTCATTTTTTTCCCACTCCTGTTTTTATCTTTTCATATTGAGCCAGGCACACTAAAATTAATGAAAAAAAAAATTATAGATGAAAAATTTCAGTTTTTAATAGTGTTTGCTGGGTTATAATACAAGAAATGATTGGGAGAATACTTAGAGGAACAACTATTGGACGCCAACATGTCAGCCGTTTCCACACAAGCAGTTTTGCATTGGCTGGGCATTCGAAATGGGCCAATATCAGACATGATAAGGCTAAGAATGATGCTAAAAAATCAAAAGAAGCTTATGCCATGGCCAAAAGTATTGAAGCCAGTGTTAGAAGTGGAGGAGCACAAGGAAACGCCCAATTATTGACGTTGATGGATAAAGCCAAAAAATTAAACGTTTCCAGAAAAATTGTTGATAATGCAATCAAGAGAGGAACTGGAGAAGTTAGTGGAGATTCTAGTTCACCATCAGAAGAAGTAACCTACGAGTTTATGGGACCTAAGGGAATAGCATTTATTATTGAGGCATCTACTGATAATAAGAACCGTACCATTGGACTTGTTAAGAACGCCATGTCACAATTTCGAGCATCATTGAGTCCATGTTTATTTATGTTTGGCAGAAAGGGAGAAATCATCTTTGAACCAAAGACACCAGAAGAAACTGTTGACGATGTCTTAGAAGTTGCCATTGACATTGGTGCCGAAGACGTGGAAGAATATAAAGATCATGAAGAGGAATATAACGGTGAAAAATTATTCAGAATCATAACTGATCCATCCGAAGTTACCCAAATCTCAAATAAATTATCTGAACATGGATATAAATTAAAAGATTCTACAATTTCATATATTGCTGAGATTGATAATCAAGTCCTGATTGAAGAAGATAGTATTCCAAATCTTCAAAAAACCATTCTCAAGTTGGATGATGTACCAGAAGTTACTAATTATTATACCAATATCAAAGATGATGATTAAATTCAATTCTGCATAAACTTATTCCTTGTATAAACATGTATATAGATAATTTTTTACAATGATTATTATTGAAACGTACGTAAAATTAATGACAACGTGAAAAAAAAATGAATAAACTAAAACAAAAGCTTATTCAAAATTACGCTGATACGGAATATATAAAACACCCAAAAATTGATGGGAAGAAAGGAAATTAAACTTCATAAAAGTAAGATTCAAGATAAGATAATTATAATGCAAACAAAAAACAAAAGAAAAACTAAAACGAGAAACTTCAATTGATTATCTTATTCTTCCTACTATAACTTTTACAATTGATGAATATTTTTGATATAGAATTGAATAAATTTTGCTTCTTTAAAGATATTCTTATCCATTTATTCAGAAGATTTTTCGGCAGCTTGTTCTTTTCTTGAAGCATCATTTAAAACATCATCCAAATTAGATAAATCTGCGTTTTTCCATAATCTTAATTCTTTATCATGAGCAAAATGTCTGTAAGTGAAGTAACATCCAGAAGCAACTGCAACACCAACAGCAGCAAATAATGGATACATTTCAACTGGAACTTGAACTTTTGGTTGAGCAGCGCCTTTCTTAGCGGCATTCAATAAAACACGGGAGGCTCTCATCTTGTCAATTTGGTTATTAGATACAATGTTATTCAAACTTTCTAGGTGATTAGAATCGTATCATAAATTTAAAGATGAGAAAAAAGTTGAAAAAAAAAAGTCGTGTTTTTTGGTAGCAAATAAATCAGACCTAGCGTTAATTTGGTTGGCTGGGGGGTTCGTTGGTCACGTGAGGTGTTACATCCGTACCCCCATATATTATTACTACTAGCATACTATTTTGCAACCTGATTTGTAGAGTTTATCTAAATTAATGAATATATAGTTATACAATAGAGAAGGTTGTACAGAGGTTGTTTAAAGGGGAGGATGGGCTACCATTTTGCAATGGCGTCTTTCAAGCTGTCGTAACACAACCAGCTGACGGCCATGGAAGGAACGATTTTGTATAGATTAGCAGTCAAGCCTTTGTAAGCACCAAAGAACCCTTCGCTGGTGAATATCAGCACCAAGGCATGCGAGACCGAGCGGTATTGGAAACCTAACTCGCCGCCAGCCATACTGGCAACCTGGTACCTTTTCCTTAATAAATCCAAGGGATAAATAAGTACGCCCCCGATAAAACTACTGAAGGCACCAGCCAGTAGTTTCCAGATTGGATTACTAAAGTCTTGGGGAGATTTATCCATGTAATCTCTTAGTTTTTCGTATAATGCAAAATTAATAGCCACGTAGGGAGCAACACCCATTGTAGTTGGTATAATACCTCTATATAATGCTAAGAATCCACCTTCATTTTGATAAACTGTGGTGAAAGTTTCCCAGACCCCTGGAGCCTTCACCAACCTCCCTTTATTTAATTTTTTCAACGATGCAGTTTGAATGGTAATACGAGCCCTAATCAAATCTAATGGATATGTTACTAAAACAGATATAATACCTCCAATTGAACCAGCTAACAACCTTTCTGACGCATATAGCTCTTTATTGTCTGGTGACTTTCTGGATATAAGATACTCTTTACACTCTTCAAATACCATGAACTGAACCGCCGAATACGGAAATATTCTTATACAATTTAAGGTATTACCTCTGAATAACCCTTTCCATCCTTCATCTTTATACATTTTCGCAATCGTAGGAAGCATTCCTTGATACGCATGTTGCTGACCAGGTCCTTGTAATTGTAATAAGATTTTGGCTCTCTCAAATGGTGATACAACAGTTCTTGAAACTGCTCCAGCAACCCCTCCCGATATAAATGACGAGTTGGACTCCTTCTTTATAAACAGCTTCACCTGCTCATATCCCCCCGTCTTCTCCCCTGCCCTGCTGGCTATCTGTATCTCTGACATACTTACAATTTCAACTTCAAATCAACCGGAGCGTTTTCGGAGTACAATCACACGGATTCTTAAAAAGTCTTATTCGGTTTCGTTTGCTTCCTCTTAAGCCCTCCAACTGTACAAGCAAGTTTCTAGATGTTACCGTTCTATAGAGCCAATACAATTTTTACATTAAAAGAAGAATTCTACTAATCTATTTAACCGAGCTGATTGCACTATGATTTTTGATGTCGATCTCACTGTTTTTTTTTTTTTTTATTGGTGTTTTTGACAGGCCGAAACGGCGGGGGTGAACCGTTTGGCTGCGCAAAACTCCGGGAGACTCAAGTATACTCTTCGTCTATGGTGATTATATTGGTTGGTTCTTTGGAATCCCCGTTGACGTAGGCAGGTGTGTTCCATAGAAACATACGGGAAAGAATGCCTGAGTATATTTGTAGACTGGCTTCGCGATGGTCAATTAACCTTTCGGTATAGAAACCAAGAATACTCCAGTTATGGACTTGTGCAATTTGCTTGTCGACTTTCAATTTGACCCCTGACTGGGTTAGAAGTTCGATAAAGCCTTCGATATCTTCTTTTATGCATTCTTCGTCTCCGTAACTGATAACAACACCTTTCTGCGGCATGGAATTTCGCCAGACTTGACAATCTTTTATGGTTGATGCGTCTAGAAAGGATATTTGTGGGGTTCCCATGATGGATTTGTCGATGTAGTTTGCTGCCCATTTATGGATTGTGGACTGGGTGAGGTAGTCACTTGGATTTGGGGTATTGGTGGGTGGAGAATGGAAGAGCTTGGTGATTGGGGAAATGAATATTGCAGCATCGGGTTTAGTCATTAGTTGGTCTTGGGTGAAACCATTCGACGGGTGGTTCATATTCAATAGCATAGATATGGCTAGAGTACTTCCCGTACTGTCTGACATTAGAACTATATGAGTGTCTTCGTTTTTCTTTGTTAGTAGATATCGGTAGTCTTTCATTAATTGTGAGATTTGTGAAGGATACTTTTCCATTTTATTCAGGAATATCGGTACCAAGATTCCTGGATTGCTGAAACCTTGTTCTAGAAGGTTTATGAGTAGAATGGATAAGTATTCGTTATATAAATGGCCGGAACCCACGCCAAATCCATTACCACCATGGATATAGAAAATCAAAATATCGTGAGCCTTGGATATGACCCTGCTTCTGGTGTAGATCCAGGTTGCATGGCAGTTCAGTCCTTGGTCAATGCATATATTCTCTATGGCAGTATCACCCAACCCATCATTGCATTCTCTCCACCGTCTGATTTTGTTCAATAGCTCAAAAGACCGTCCATCGAAAAATACCGACCAAGCAGGCTGCCCTTGTGAATACTTGAAGTAGTGCTTCAACATCTCAACAACAACAAACTCGTAGTCTGTCGCTCTCTGACTGAAATTTGTCTGGTACGGAAACGGGAGTAACCTTCTATAAGCCAAATAATTATAGGGTAATTCAACTAGACTGAAATATGCATTTTCAATTAACCATATCAAAAGCGCCCGGACCCCGTAATCGTACGCGATAAAGTAGTAACTTAACAAGAAATAGAGTAAGAAATCCCGGTGGCCGAAGTTTTGCATCTTGCTTTGCTTAATGTTAATACCTCTGGTTTTTTTGAAAAAAAAAAACAAAAAAGTTATCCTTATGTGGTTTTTCGCAGCAATTACAAATACATAGACACAGATAAACCAATACACTGACAACTTCCATGAAGCTCTATAAAAAAGAATCCATATGCTTTTCTTGGATTTGGTGCAAATTATCGTGAGGATTATTGTACATTTTATTACAATTTTGTAAAAATTTTGAAAAAATCCATAAATTTCTAATTATTTACAATGCTCTAAGATACAATTCTATCGTACTTCCAAGTAGGCTCAACTAAAGGCAAGTCACTTGACTTCAAAGCTTTTTCATTAATTTCCCAGTTTTTATCTAATTCTTTGAATAAGTTAGAGGCTGGCTCGGCATACCATCTATCCCCTTTGTAGTCAAACCAACCAAGATGTCCACCAATGGTAGTACCAATCAATACAGTATAAGGGTTTAATTTGATTTCTGTTTCCGGTAAACTCTTATAACTTGCAATTGGATCATCTTGAGAATTTAATAGGATTGTTGGAACTCTTATTTTAGAAATTCTATTTGAAGGAGATGCATGTCTATAATATTCATCTGCACAATTGAAACCAAATAATCTTGAAGTAAAGTTATCATCAAAATCTTTTAATTTTTCAACTTTATAAGATTCTGGGTTCTTATGGTAATCATCAACAACATTATCATATTTTAAATGACCTTCATAATGATTTTTCAAAAGTTTTAACAAATTTTGACACATAGCTGGAGAATATAATCTATTTCCTAACAACGATTCTTGTAATCGGTAACTTGAATCCGGGAATGACCATGGCGATGAAACAATTATGCTTGCTTTAATATTTTTAGAAACTGCATCGTATTCTTGACCTAAATAATTAGCAATTATTGCACCCCCCAATGAAAAACCTATAAGGTAAATTCTTTTATTAGGCCATTTCTTTAAAATGTGCTCATTAATTAAATACCTCAAATCGTTAGTCCACAATCCACAAAATAATTGTGGTGAAGTAATTGTATGATTAGCACAACCCCTTGAATTAAGGACTAATGCATCATACCCATAAGGCTCCTGAGTAATCTTATGTACAAAAGCTCTGAGATATGATTCAAATGATCCTCCGGACAATCCGTGCAATGCAATAACCAAGGGCTTTGATTCATCGTCAAGTAACGATTGTTCTTTGGATGGGTCTAAATATTCAGTTCTAGGAGGTAAATCAAGCACTTGTGATTCGGGCTTGAATCTCTCATGTTCTTTATCCTCATTACCTGGAGCTACAACATAATCAATTGCAAATGTACTCTGCCCTTCCCAGCGGTCATATGGAAGTTCATCATCATTTACTTTATAACGAATATCTTCAACAGTCATTAACCTTCTTTTATAACAGACCTCATCTCTGTTCTCAAACTTTCTAACTGCTGTATATGCTGTCTGTAAATGCCCTGATGATAAGAATGGGTACAGCCAATACGAGTACCCTTCACTCAATTCTCTTACCGACTGCTTGATAATATCCGGTAATCCAGCTTCAGTTTGATCTTGTTTATTTACAAATGGGACCGGTTTTTGTGGAACAGTGTTAGTCACATAGGACTTCAAATAACTCAACACCATTTTGATAAAACTTAATTGGTTCAAGTATGTGCTAACCGTGAGCCTGAATGAACTAGGAATGACTTTATCTGATTTTTCACCCGAAATTTATTCGATGAAATAAAAAAAAATGAGAAGTATTTCGTTTAAATCCGGGTCTCCTACAAAAAAAAAAGTAGAACAAGACTGCAAAAACTTCTGTCTATTAAACTTATACACAATAAAATCTGGATAAAATGGAACCGGCTCTCGGCTGTGGGAGAGTAACGACAAGGAAAGGACGGAAGGAGTCGTTAAAACACCCAAAACCAAAGAGTCAAAGGCTCAACCTAATTAGCATATATGGCGTAGCAAGATGAGTAAGCCCGAAATATAGAGCTAGATCAATTCAGTTATATTTGAAAAAGCATTGATCTGTGATAAAGTAAAAGAGTGAAGTGTGGACTAAGTTAAAATGTCCCAGGATTAGTTGATTAGTATGTCACCCACTTTGACATGGCAATTAACCGAAGAAAAAGATATATACATGGACTGAATATGTTATATACAAGTTTCTATGAGCTGGAATCATGATAAGTAAGTAAGACGACTTCATCTGAAAGAAGAACTGTCTCAAAAAGTGGAATTGCACAGATACTTCCAACCAAATATAACAAAAAGGTGAGGGGGGGAAGGTTACCCTTTCCCCCAAGGAGGAAAAGATTCAAAAGATATTTTTGCAAAAAGGTCGAAACATTCTCTTTATATATATATCCTTTGTATATAATTCAGTGTTTACAGATGCAAATGGTATAAGGTTGCAAAAAATCAAAAAAAAAAAAAAAAAAAAGATAAGCACAAAACGGTTGCAAAATACATATACTGTTGATATCTGTTGAAACACCAGCAGATGTTTTTATCTATTAATACATGAGCAAGCTCCAATACAAGCCGTACACTAAGAATTTCTATATACCATCATGAACATAATTAGTAACCGGATAAGATTTTTTCGATACCAGCAACCAAGATATCGGCGTGTTTTTCTTCGAAAACCAAGGTTGGTCTTAATCTGACTGAATCTTCAGCACAACCACCGATATTGATACCAACAGTTTTCATATCAGCTAAGAATTTGTTTCTGGTAGCACCCTCTTCAAAAGACCAAGCAATGAAGGTAGCACGATTTTTACCTCTTAAATCTTTAATGTATTTAGGGTATTTGTCAGCCAATTTTTCTAATTTTTCAAATAAATAGCCACCGACTTTAGCAGCGTTGGCAACCAAATCATTTTTAACAATTTCTTGACCAATGGAACCGGCCAAAATCATTCTAGCTGGATCACCACACCAAGTATTAAATTGTCTGTAAGCGATATTTGGAACGATTTTTGGGTCATGGAAATAGTAACCAGCAGATTGGAATTTTTTAGAGAAAGTAACCATATCAGGGGCTGGGGTTATATTAAAATGTTCGTGGGCCCAGAAAGAACCAGTGGCACCAACCCCGGTTTGAACTTCATCAATGATTAAAAGAGAACCATGTTTTAAAGTGATATCTCTTAATCCTTGGAAAAATTCAGCTGATGCATGATTGTCTCCACCTTCAGATTGAATTGGTTCAATTAATAAAGCTGCAATTGGAACAGACCAATTAGTATAGATATCATCAACAATTTTCAAACAACGTTCATCTTCCTTTTTATTTTCAGCTTCATATTTATCCAAAGGATATTTATAAGATGGAAATTCAGCTTTTGGCCATTTGAAAGCTGGTAAATCTAATTTGTGAACTGGTTTGGAACAAGTGGTGGAAGCAGATGCAAATAATCTACCATGGAAGGCTCTTTGAAATGACAAAATAGCCAATTCTGGAGATCCAGGAGCTTCATTCTTCATAACGGATTCATTTTCTTCGTTGGTAAAAGCTGAGGCTTGTCTTTTTTGACCTTGATACCACATGAAAGCAGCTTTAAAAGCTAATTCATTAGCATCAGCACCCGATAAACCAGACCAAATTTGATTTTGACCCTTTGGTGCAATTTTTAATAAATCTTCAATAATTTCTTGACTATCCTTACCGGGGAAATTACCTAAAGCTGGACGATCAACAATTGCTCTAATCATTTTATCGGATTTGGCGGTTTCAATTAATGCAGGGTTATTATATCCTAAAGGAATCGACGCAATTTGCGCATAAACATCCAAAAAGACATTTCCATCAACATCAGCAATGTAATTACCATTGGATTTTTCATAATCAGCAATGAAATAAGCTGGTCTGGTATCAAAAACTTTACCCAAGGATTTGATCTCTTCAGCTGATTTTGGTCCTGGGAATGAAGATGTTTTAACTTCTGGTTGCTTTGGTTCTTGTGGGAAATATTTTTCACAAACTGACATCTTTCAGTGGCTTCTAATGACTACAATTTAATCTTTCTTCTTCTCTGAAAAGTAGATTTATCCTACTTTATATACCCTATTTTTCAATTTAGGCCTCGATGGGCGCAAACTATTAGTTGATTTCCTTAGCGGCTAAGCGATTTTAGCGGGTAAAATGGGAAAGTGGGTAACAAAATCGGAAGCGGCAATTTTAGCGATACCGACCCGTACACCAATTTAGATCCAACCCGTACACCCACAAACATCCATACACCAATTTTTGTAAACAAAAACATCATCTCAACAAAAAAAGACAAAAAAAAAAATGGCTTTAACTCACTAAGAAGTACTTCCTAGGATACACGAGCAGATTGATGCCAACTCACAAAGTACTGGTAAATACGTATCCACATAATAATTGAAGCTGAACTGAGAAAAAGCTTAATTCTTTTCACTTGTCAACCGCTTATTTTCGAGTACTAGCCGCCGTTGAATACCCGTATTTTTTGTAAATATATTGAAACTGATTAAAATACAAATCATGTCAAATCAAGAAAGTGATACTTCTAGACTACAGCCAAGTCAAGAGATTGGTCATTCCACATTGGAGGAGAGCACGCCGTCGAGTCAATTGGACCATATAAAGAACGTACAAGATATACTGCCGTCAAAAGAAAGAGAAGAGCCAGGAAACTTAGATCAGCCAGAAGTAACAGGACAAGCGGAACACTTAGAACAACGAGAACGTACAGAACAGCACCCGGAAGAACACCAAGAACAGCACGCAGAACAAGTGCAAGAATCAGAGATACAATTGGAATCACAACCAGAGCCAGAAGCACTGAAGAAGGCGGATGTTGATGGATCCACTGACCAAGATCAACAAATTTTAGAAACTACAGCAGATAAACCTTCATCAATTCCCCATACATCTGTAGAAGAGAACCACAAGGACTCATCTACCAATAACCAACCAGTAACAATGGACGATATAGAGAGAATTTTCCATGAAACAGTCCACGAAACAAATTATGAAACAAGGAAAAGATCGATTGATCAAACAAGGAATACCAGCAAATGAGAATGATCCCTAACAAAAGAATAAGGAATAATCAAGGAAACCAGGATCTAGATTTAGAATTTGAAAAAGCCATACAAGAACATAGTGAAACCAAACCTGATGATCACCATAAACATAACGAGATAATAGTAAATGAAAAAGAAGATCTTCAAATGATTGCCAATCAACTCGAGCAGGCTACTACTTCAAAGAAACCTGATATTGAAGATGGTAATAACGAAGATGAAGATGAAGATCTTTCTGACCCTAAAAACAATTCACAAGGACACGCAATTCAATCCAATGAACATGATAAATCAGAAACTGAAATTGATAATTCCAAAACAAGACATTCGTATATTCCGGCTGATTCTGAACTTTTCAAAACAAATGCTGCATTTGTTGCATACAATGAATTATCAAGTCAATTACCACCATTAGCTGCATTATCAAATGCTCAATTAACCTTATTACCATTACCAATTGTTGCACCAGATTATTTACCACCTCGAATTCAATTATTAATTAATACATTGCCAACTCTTGATAATTTGGCTACTCAATTATTAAGAATAGTTGCCATTGGTCCCTATCAAAAAATTATAGATTTAGCTTCAAACCCAAGTACTCCAGCAGGAGCAACTTATAGAGATTTAACCTCACTTTTTGAATTCACTAAAAAATTATATAATGAAGAAGATCCTTTCTTAACTGTTGAACACATTGCGCCAGGTATGTGGAAAGAAGGTGATAAAACTCCAGAAATGTTTAGAAATAGAGAACAAAGTATTGAATCAACTTTAAGAAAAGTTAATTTGGCAACATTTTTAGCAGCTACTCTAGGTACTATTGAAGTTGGTTTTTTCTACTTGAATGAATCATTTTTAGATGTTTTTTGCCCAACTAATAATTTAGATCCAGATAATGCATTATCAAATATGGCATATAATAATTCAAGTTTACAATCAATGAATGCAACTATTGGAGAAACAGTTGGTAAATTATTAAAACCTCAAGCAGTTTTATATCTTGATTTAAAAACTCAAGCTTATATATCAGCAATAGAAGCCGGTGAACGATCTAATGAAGAAATCTTAGAAGATATATTCCCATCAGATTTAGAAACTTATTTACAAGCAAGAAGAAATACAAAAAGCTTAAGTCCAGTTGAATTGGATTTCATTGATCGTTGTAAAATAAGAAAACAAACATTGCTAAATTATTCTCCCGATAGGAACTTGGGTGAAGAATACGAATGGTTCACATATTTAAATAATTTATTTGATTATGTTGGTAAAAATATGGGATTTTTGATTTGGGGTAAGAAAGGCAGAGGTAATTTCAAATTTACCACTACTGGTTCGAATTACAAAGTACCTACTGGAGGATTTTCTCCAAATCCAACCTCATTATCAAAGAGTAATGAAAAATCAAATAAAGATAATGCTCCTCATAGTGCAGAAATGTTAGATTCTACTAAAAACCAAGACAAAATTGATAATGATCACATTGATACTACTAATAAAATTCTCGAAATTGATGATAAAGATCCAAATAGAAATAGGCAAATTAAAGACCTTACAAGTGCATTATTACCATCAGAAATTCAAGAACAACAGATTCA
Source organism: Cerrena zonata (assembly GCA_038087015.1). Taxonomy (NCBI): domain Eukaryota; kingdom Fungi; phylum Basidiomycota; class Agaricomycetes; order Polyporales; family Cerrenaceae; genus Cerrena; species Cerrena zonata. The sequence continues at coordinate 41,933 of JASBNA010000095.1, read as the reverse complement.
TATACGAATTAACCCTAGTACTAATGTTAAAAGTTTGCATAGAAGACCATGGTCTAGAGAAGAAGAAAAGGCTTTAAGACACGCTTTGGAATTAAAGGGCCCAGCCTGGTCAGTTATTCTAGAATTATTTGGGGCCGGAGGTAAAATTTCAGAAGCTCTTAAAAATAGAACTCAAGTGCAATTAAAGGATAAAGCAAGAAATTGGAAAATGTTCTTCTTAAAATCAGGATTACCAGTGCCAACCTACTTGCAGAAAGTTACCGGAGATCTAGAAAGAGACGATAGACTGAGAGCAAGAATCAATAGAAGTAAAAAAACTGCTGCTGCCCCCGTACCCAATCCGGCCCGTAAAGGTAAAAATAAAAATGCAAATGATACCGAAATGCTTGAGGCTATAAGCGATAAAAACAAAGAATCAGATCTCAACAACACGGTGAACTCTACGACCGATGTTAGCACAGCTACGGGCCATTAAAGTATTATTCAATAACCCTAATAGATATAATTTTTCTTTTTTTTTTTTCCTTTTTTTTTCTTTTTTTTTTTTTTTTCACTCTACATGATTATTATCCTTCTATACCAAGGGTCTCCCGATCAGTTCGGAGTCAAAATATACTCATCTACAGACTTACTTGAATTGTAATTTAGTCACAGAAACTAATTATCTTGTGGCCTCCTAACAATAGAGAAAAAATATATAAAAAAAAAAAACTGCAAAAAAAAAAAAAAACAGTGATATAAGTTCGTAGAAGGCCCGTACCACATACCACCTGAATCCTAATTCCCAATTACTTCTTGTCACTTCAAGTTAGATGGTTATTTCAATTAAAGTTTCTTTAATTGATTTGGTACTGTTAGAATAAAAGGTGGTATATTACGGTAAGTGATAAAGTTTCAAAATAATTTCTTCTTTTTGGGTTGTTGATTTTCAGATTGAAGTTGCAAAATAATTATATATCAATCGAAATGCCATCAACGAATGGATATGAGTTAATTAGCGGCTCGAGTTCGAATGATATTCAGCAGAAGATTCAAGTTGCCAAACAGGAAGCTAGAATGTTATTTAACGAAGTCGATAAAGTACGCAGATCTATCCAAGATACTACATTATATGAGATGTCCAAACAAATTAGTCATATACCAAATACTAATGACATCAAGTTATATAATACCTTGAATGGACATAAAGATAAAATAGCCCAAATAAAGTGGTCTCTGGATTCATCTAGAGTGTTATCAGCAAGTCAAGATGGTTTTATGATTATTTGGGATCCAGTTACTGGATTGAAAAAACAAGCAATTGTTCTTGAAAATAGATGGGTTTTAACTTGTGCCATTTCACCTAATGGTCAGCATATAGCTAGTGGAGGATTGGATAATATTCTTACAGTTCATCAAATAAAACAAGATCCTTTTTTGAAATATTCAGCAACTGCCAGTGATGGGTCAGATTCAAATTATAAAGATCAATATATAAATCAAGGAAGTTATCAAATGTTTGGTAATTTCAATCATTCATTAAAAGCCTTATTCAAATCACATTCTGCTTACATTTCGGATTGTGAGTTTTTATCGGATAATAATGTAATTTCAGCAAGTGGAGATATGACTTGTGGTTTATGGGATATTAATCAGGGGAAGAAAGTAAGAGATTTCATTGATCACTTGGGTGATGTCTTGACAATCTCAGTTAATAAAAATTATCAACAATTCAATTCAAATCCAAATATTTTTATTAGTGGAGCATCTGATGGTTATGTGAAGATATGGGATTTAAGAAGTAAATTACCTGCTCAAAATTTTTCAATTTCAAATAGTGATATCAGTTGTGTTGATCAATTATGTGATGGAAATTCATTTGTAACTGGATCAGATGATGGGTTAATACGATTATTTGACTTAAGATCAGATTGTGAATTGAATAGTTATAGTTTACAAGCCCAATTAAAAGCAAGAAAATTTACTAAGAACAATTCATTTCAAACTCCTTCCATTCCGCCTCCTTTATCATCACCTAATAGTTTCAGTGGCTCGAATGTAAGTTTGAATACTAATAGTATCGAATCAGTTTATAATACACCAGGAGTTATATCGATCGATTGCAGTAAATCAGGAAGATTAATCTACTCTTGTTACTCAAATTATGGTTGTATTATATGGGATACTCTTAAAAATGAAGTAGTCGGTACAATTGGAGCTGATGATCATTCAAACGTTATTAATCAAGTTAAAATTAGTCCCGATGGTATTGGATTATGTACATCATCTTGGGACTCTACAATAAAAGTTTGGTCAGTTTAGACGTTAGCCCAAGATACACTTAAACTTAGTTTTATGATCGATTTAATTCGAAATTCACTATATTAATACACAGAAATGATAAGGTTAAACTTTTTTTTTTTTTTTGTTTTGAAGTAGTTTTAGAATTTTTTTTTTTCAAAAATTGACAAGACTAAGTTCTATTAAAAACTTATATAAGACAACAAAAGATAACAGGACAGGAGAAGAAAAAAACTTAAGCTTCATTGGTACGTTTTTTAACATAGTCCCATAAAGCTTTTAATAAAGGTTCTGGTAAAGTATATAAATCCATTGTGAATTCACCATTTTCAAAATCATTTTTAATATTCATTTCACTAGTTTTATTATCGGTAACCATTTGAACAATAACAATTAAATCATCTTCACTTAATTTAGTCAAACCATTAGCCAATTTTTCTAAATCAATATTACCTTTTGTAGCACTACCATTAGAATTTTTCAGTTTTTTCAATTTAGAAGTATTCAAATCATTATCATTTTTACGTTTATTATCATTAGAATCACTAGTTAAACTTGGTAATGAACCACTTTCAGCTAATAATTTATTCAATTGAGCATTTTTAGTTGGAATATTAATTGGTTTATCAACAATATATTTTTCTTGTAAGAAATTTAAATCATGATTAAATTTTCTTTCACCTTGTTTACCATTCAAGCCAACTAAGTGTATAGCAATTGGAATATCAAATTCACCCCACCCTTGTTCTTCGACTCTGAAAGGTTTTTGTTTAAGACTTCTTATTGGGTTAGCAAAAGTTGGATGTAAAGTATAAGTAACCTTATCTATAATATTAGCAGGTATTTCTTGACCTTGTTCATTTAACATCGAGATTTCAACCGACCACTGTCTCATTGGATAGTTTTCCACTGGTGGTACATCTTTCATAATATGCTGTTCAGTGGTAATTCTGATTGTTCTTTGTACCTAAATTGAGTTAGTATTCTGAATTTGTTTCATTTCATTTGATCAATTCAACCACTGAATCTTATCTTCCGAATCAAAAAATTCACTATTCCCGTATCGAAGGCCAACCATCTTGACTATCATTTACTACAGATTTCCTTTTAAAAAGATCAAATAGAAATTAAAACATACCTCAGCCATCTTGTAATTATCTGATTAGTCTTTTTCTCTAACTGTTCCTAGAAAATTCGATATTCCCAGTGAAAAAATTAATGCAATAGAGATTCACTTAATTACGTCAACCAACTATTCTACCAGTAAGACAAGTCTAATTCTATTACTGAAGCTTTGGGATTAATTGTAAAAAAAATAGAGAAAAATTGGTATTTGTTGCCTATTTTTTTCCTCATTAACTTTTGCTGGTTTGCAGCATTCGGTTTACAGTTTGGAAGCCATACTTACAGGTTGTTACACGATGATTTACAGATTGCAGCGGATTTCATAAAAGAATACATAAGAACAAGAGGATTCCAAGGATTGAAGAGTAAATTTGGAGTTGGTATTGATTACAGGAGTTCCGATAGGCGATTGTGCGATTAGTGTGTGGAAGAATCGGGTTCAAACGTGATAAATTGAGTGGTTGATTGGTAATAGTTTTCGCTTTGGTCTTCGATGTTTTGCTGGATTTTAACTTGGTTGATGTAGGTTTATTTGTATAGGTTGGCTTGGACATGGACTTTCTGGTTCTGAGAGCACGTCTCCAGCTTGCATTCTTTGGGGAAGACGACAGGATGGTGAGGGATGGAAGAGGTTCGGATTCCGAGGAAGAACTTGAAGAACCAAACGACACGATCTTTCCGATGGATGGACGCAAAGAGGCTATTGAAGATGTTTTGCGTTGAGCCTTCGTTTGGCTTGAAGTCGGGGTATCAGTGACTATATCAGTAACCTGATTGTCAGGTGCAAGTGGAAGGGAGCTTGTGATTGGGAAGTCAACTCCTGGAGTCACCAGGGGAGATGGAGCAACCGTGAACACTTCATCGATTGAATATGGTTCCGAAGAAATCACTTGCACTGAAGATGAATTTGATTCCGAAGAAGTCACTTGCATTGAAGATGAATTTGGTTCCGAAGAAATTGAATTTGGCACTTGCACTGAAGATGAATTTGGTTCATCTGAAGATTTAGAATATGGTGCTTCTGGAGTTCCCACCAAGGAAGAGGTTGCTGAGTTAAAGCTCATAGCTGAAGTTTCGGACGAAGGAACGAAAGTGTGTACTTCTCTGCCAATTCTCAAATGGCCATCGTTATCAAACTGCAAGCCATACTTTCTAGTTGGGAATGGCTGCAACGAGATGGGTGGTGCCGTTGGAAAAGGCTTTTCTGTAGCGTTCAAAGCAGTAGTATTACACCATTGGGAAGTGAAATCCTCTGGTTCGTCCACAATTATTGTTTCCACCACGGTCCGGGTCACCACCGTCTGGCCGTACCTGAGCCCAAGAGCACCCAGTGCCAATACCATCCACACGCTTAACTTCATCTTTGTAGTTGTATAGGTTGTTGCTCTGTGGTTACCATCTTGTGTTTTTTTTGCAACTTCTTTACAAAACGCTACACCCGTGCACCAAACGTAATTCTAGGGTATTTATTTATATGGTGATATTTACAAGAAAGGGATTAGGACTACTTTTGAAAGACCTGTTTATAAACTCTGGGGACAAACGGTTTGACCAAGTCGACGGACGAGTTCCACAGTTTAGCCAAGTCGTCCAGAATCAAGGGGAAGATCTTAGACATGTGCAAGTTATGGTCTTTTGACTTTAGGTCAGATAAGAAAAGGGTTAATTTTTCAATGATTTCTTCATTGGAAGCAATGTTCAAACTCTTAACAAATTTTTCAATTATTTCAATTTCTTGAATTTCATTATCGGCCAAGTCTTGACGATTTTGATTTTGATAATCAATTGACGACTGGTGACGTTGTTTAATCATTTTACTCAAGACTTTATACAAATTGAACTCGTTTTGTTGGGCCCCGTCAATCTCGCTATTTTTAATATCAGACATTATGGAACGAATGGTATTTTTCGTTAAATTTTCCTTTTTGATCATTGCCTGTTTTAAGTCTTGTTTAAAAGACTCATAGTATCATTATACACGCTTGTTGATTGAAATCTTCTAGCAACATAAGACCAGCTGGTCGACTTCAAGGAGGGTCTGAGCAAACGAGCCTGTCTAAGCATTTTCTTATTGTCTGGTTGTTCTTGTTGTCTGGTTGTTCTTGTTGTATGAATGGAGTTTGTTCTCCAAAATTTTTCACTTTCCCATACATTTTTTTCTCTCGAAGGGGAAAGTTTGACGATTACATAATCGCCCTTTGTATTAATATATGGGGGAGTCGACCCATACAAACATCAAAGAAATGTTCATTACATTGACAGATTACTTGAAGTAACCAGATAATTCCGGACAAAGGAAGAATAAGTTTTTTTGCACCAACTTGAAATGGGGGGAGGGTCCGTTAAAGAGTGAAATTAACTGCGTGAGTCAACGCAGCGTAAGGTATCTAGATTGATTTCCAGAATCAATTATTCAACCGAGTAACGTTGATCCCGATATGGGAGTCAGTTGGCAGTAGCAATTCACTTGCATGCCTCAAGCTTGCAACCGTTGGTAGTCGAAAAGGTACCTTTCCATAGCCAATAGTGCTTACATGATTCGGCTAATACTGCTACTTACAAGGCGCACTTGAGCAGAAGCTTGGATACAAATAGGGTTCGTGCCATCTGCAAATGATTTGAGAGTTTCATATTAAAGAGAATGGTTGAAAGGGTCTAGTGACATGGATACCGGTGTTTACCACTACTCACGAGGTTAAGCAACTTCAACCGTAGGTGCCTTGTTTTTGCTGTGCCAGAATGTCTGGACTCGTTTGGGTGGCTGTAAGGTGTCCAACCTTTCTTTTTTTGTTTTAGTCGTTGTTGTTTTCGCCTCAAACCCTCAAGTCTAAAATAAACATTGTTAAGGTTGGGTTGTTATTATTGGAAATACGTGATGGCTCCCGTTTAAAATAGTTTTTTAGTCTTTGAGGGTTTTGCTAATTGTATTGTCGCCCTCCTGCCCCCCAAAATGGGTGTTTCTATTGTTTATTACATTTGAAATGGATATTTCCATTACTGGTTGAAAATTTCCATTTCCATTTCTATTTCCATTTGACATTTACATTAACCTTGGAATCCGGAACCCCCTTTCCAAAGATTTTCTTTCTTTTTTAAACGACTAGACCGCATTAATGTATCTTTAAGTATGTGTTTCTCTGCAAGTAGCTTGTTTTGCTCATAGGGTTTATGCCGGTGCATATCTATCTATATATATATTTGTATTCCCCAGATAATTCTATTTGATTTGGTTTTCCCATATTTGCATTCTCTTTTGTTTTCTTTCTTGTTCATATCGTCAATTGGTGAACTGGCAAGATCGTTAACTCTTGAAACCGTTAACGAGCCTGTCAACTTGGTCAACATATCTTCCATTAGTCACTGTCAAGGTCGATACTAGTCACAATCAAAGTCAATACTAGTCACACTCAATACTAGTCACACTCAATACTAGTCAACACTCAAAGTCAAAGTCAACGTCAATAGTCAATTCAATCATCTGATTGTTGCCAACCAAATACTACCTGGCCCGTGTTTCCTCAGTTGCATTATCCTCTGATTGCCCTGGTTCTCCGTTGCATCACTTGAGTTGCAAACAATACCTTCCGGTGACCTCAGTTGCCCACACCGTATACCACACTTTTATAAAGGCCTGCCTTGCTGTTTATCAGTGCCCATTGGTTATTTTTCATCCACAGCATCTCACGGGCTTGTTATCTAAGGGTTCTAGACATTTTTACCCGTGCACCACGAGCAGACCAGAGCTGTCAAAATCTTTTGGAAAATCCCGCAATTTGCACCCGTTTTATTTTTATTTTTATTTTATTAAGTTATTCATTCAACCATGAGTCAAGGCTTCATGGAGTACGTGGTCAACCATTCACATGACTACACCAAGAAGTCGCCTTGCACCAACCAGGTTAACGACGAGCCGGCTGTTGTTCCTAGAAGCTTGAAGAATGGTGAGTCGGCTGTTGTTGAAAGTGCTAAGCTTGGGTCCGGGTTGGTTACAACCAATCACGTCAAAGCAAGAAGCAACTCGGCCCCCGAGGTGGCACGATTGGAGAAGGAGTATGTTGCAGTGAGTGAGTATGATGGGTGTAAGAAGTTGACCAAAGAGGAGGAGGAGGTTTGTCGACGCCAGGCGTCGGAATTGTTGATTAATGTATTTAATAAGGAGTTGGAGGTGTATGATGAATCGATTACTACGAGGTCCAAGATCTTTAAGATTACGACGTTGAACCAATTGAAGACGTTGTTGAATTTCACCTACAATGACTATCTCAATCCATTACCTTCAAGTGATGAAATGTTTCCCTATTTGCATGGGTTGAATAACGTAAGACAATGCTCATTTTTCATTGATAAGCTTGACTACGATCAGCCTTCAATGAATGTCCCTTTGCCATTTGAAAAGGAATACTCGGAAATACCGAAGTTATCGTTTTTCAACTTGTTAACTATTGATTGTTGCGAAGACGGTGATTGGAATTCTGGAGAAGATCGAGTCAAATTGACCAATTCAATTTCGTTTGATTCTCTTTTAACTCAACGCCGTGAACACGGCTCAGTTGACACTATTGACGAAACCAACGATGATCATATCGAGTATATCGAATACGAGGCATTGGACTCGATTAATAAGATTGATCGTTATCAATTTCAATTGAATAATCGTAATTTTGATCATCAAATTAAATTGCTTGCTCCATTATCACACTTTTTGGTTTATGATTCGGATTTGAAACATGATGATTCTGCCACTAGCTCTACTGCAGAAACTTTATATCATTTGGTCAACCCGGAAAGAGGTCAATATATATACGTTGTTGATACTAAATTGTTGAAGAATTTTGGTAAAAGTGAAGAGTTGAAGAGTTTTGTTGAACCCTCAGGGGATTTGATTAATCAACCAATCAGTTCCATTAATAATAATCCTTTCCATTGCAAATTATTGAAGATGGAACAAAATATGATCTGGAAAACTCATAGTGTAAGAGAGGTTTTCCCAAGAACATATATAGGGAATTTGATTGACTTTAGTTATTTAACTAATTCTAATTTAAAGAGAAATAATTATCATGCGGGCCATGATTTTAAATTATACATTAATTGTCATGAAAATGCACAGTTCCCCAATATTCGAATTTTGGAAGAATTGCTAAAGAGTATTGATAACGGCAAATTAAAGAATCGAGAAATCTTGCTAGAATTTCCATCCGCTGGTTCAATAAATTGTGACACTATAACTTGGAATGAGACTTTGAGTTTTATTAATACATTGAAGGTAATATATAAGTATGTTCATGTTTTGAAACATGATGTTTTTATATTTTGCTTTGACGGTTTTACAGGATTATCTTTATTAACTTTGGCGTTGGGATCATTATTCGATGGTGATTTTTTTCGAAGATGTTGTTGTTAATATATTTAAAAGAAGTCAAATCAAGTTGTACTTTTTCAAAAATGATGTTATTTTTTTGAAAAGATTTGAAAAATTCTTATATTGGTTTAAATTGAAGAGTTTGAATGATGATTCATTATCCAAAAATCTCGTTGATGATTTGAAATACGAAGAGATTGATTCGCTTTATTATAAGCTTATTTCCAATAAGTTGAATAGCTCCAAGGAAAGTACTTGCATTGGCCATGCCGGTGACTGGTTTGATTGGGAGTGTGATAACAACTTTCCAGCACAAATATACCCCAATTTGTACTTGGGATCATTATGCCATGCATCTTCATCAACAATATTGAATACCTATGGTATCACTCGGGTGATATCAATGGGAGAAAAACCGATTTGGTTTAATGAATTGAATGTGGTATTTGAAGCTGAGTTAACTGGTGAAACATGCAAGAAGGTGATTAAACCAATTTATTCTTTTTACAATGGTAGTTCTCAAGGTGATATATACGAAGTTACTTTGGGAAATGATTTAACCAAGGCTGATTGTCATCCACCTAAAAATTTACCTCAATTAAGGAAGATTATTTATATTCATAATGTTAAAGATGATGGTCGGGATAGTTTAATGCCATTATTGACTGGATGTCCCGAAAGAATACAGAGAAAGGTTTTGATTAGTCCCTCTGATCAAGAAGAGAGTTTGATTCATTGTAAGATTGGGGTTTCAAGGTCTGCTACTTTGGTTATGGCTTCAGTCATGAAGTATTTGAAAAAGGATATCTTACAAGCATATATGTTTGTTAGAATTCGGAGATTTAATATCATTGTCCAGCCTAATTTAAGAGTGTTTTATGAATTATTTTTATATGATGAATACTTGAGAAGAAAGAAGAATCGTGATTTGAAAAGGCGGTATTGTTGGGCAAGCTTGTGTCATGAAATTCATAAATTAAATAGTCATTATATTCATTAGATTTTTATTACTAACGAAAGCAAAAACACGTTCATACTGGTATGAACTTATAGTATATAGTAAGTAAATATATAATATTTAATTTCTTGTATAATACGCGTATTTGTATTTGAAATCACCCTCTTGAATAAAGTCATTATTTACTTGAATATTAGTATCACCTTGATTAATAAAATGAGATAATTTTTCAGTTGATTGTTGATTCCAATTACTCAAATTCCAATCTAACCAAGTATCAATTTTACAATCTTGATCATTTTCAACTTGAGTAATTAATAAATCATTGACTTGGTCAATTAATGTATTATATAATTGAGCACCACCAATTATGAAAAACCTATGGATTGGTTTTGCTAATTCATACTTACCAGTATTCAAGTCTTTAATGAATTGGTTTAAATCATTGTAATAAAAAATGCCCTGATTTTCGTCAAAAGTGTTCTTATAACTTCGACTTAAAATGATATTTAAGCGGTTCGGTAATGGCCTAAACTTTGCAGGTATGGATTCCCATGTTTTTCTACCCATTATAACGGCATTTATTTTATCAGCAGGAGAGTTAGTAGTGACGTTTTTGAAATACTTGATTTCTTGTTTCAAACGCCAGGGCATCGCGCCCTGGTATCCGATCCCCAACTTGGGTCCGAGAGCAGCAACAATCATGATCATGGGCGGTCTAGCCACCGACTGGGACAAGGTCATGGTTAGTTGGTGAAGTCAAAAGAAGTTGGTGAAGTTAAAAGGTGAAATCGAAAAAGTAGGACGCGTTACCAATGGACCCGTACCTACACAAAGTCACGTGCCTGGATTTACCCCATTATGAACAATCATCAGCAACTAAAGTCTATTCCATCCCTAGTTCCAGGACGTAAAGGCTACTTGACTGCAAATAGCGCTTAGCCAGGGCTGGGGTGGCCTAGAATCGAGTGGATAGTAGAGATCTGCCGGCTAGAGTCGATTACTGCAAAAAGAGTGCTCTCGTGCACCAAAAAACTTTATATATTACAATTGGTGAATAAAACAATATACACTAAAAATACATAGCCTTAGGGATTATATATAAAAGAGTCACGGAATAAAGAAAAAGAAAGAAGGAAAAACAAAATGGTTAAGCATAAACCTTTGACTAATATACAGAAGTTTCCGACGAAAAAGAACCAATAAAGAAGTGAAGAATAACTGGGGACTAGAGAGAATTCAATTCATGAGATTATTTTTTTGCTGCCTTCTTTGGAGCAGCTTTTTTAGTTACTTTCTTTGGGGCAGCAGCCTTTTTAGTGACTTTCTTTGGAGCAGCCTTCTTTGGAGCAGCCTTCTTTGGAGCAGCAGCCTTTTTAGTGGTGGTTGATTTTTTAGCGGTAGCTTTCTTTGGAGCAGCAGCCTTCTTGGTGGTTGTTGTTTTCTTAGTCTTGGTGGCTGGTTTAGTAACTTTAGCGGGTTTGGCCTTAGTGGCTGGTTTGGTAACCTTAGCTGGTTTAGCTGGAGGAGAAGTTTTTTCCTTTTTAGCGACTTTGGTTGGACCAGAAGGACCTTTTGGTTGAGCGAAATCACCGGTTTCCACCCCTTTTCTTAAAGCGGCATTGAACTAAGGCGTCGAAGTTAGCTGCTTTGATATCGTAGTTTGATTGGACGTATTTTTTCAAAGCTTGACGACTGGAACCATTTCTTTCTTTCAAAGTGACAATTGCAGATTTGATCATATCTAGAAAATGTTAGTATATAAGCGAAGAAAGAATATCAACAAACACGACACACCTTTATAGGTCAATTTGGAAGGGCCGGCTGACTTGGCAGCAGCAGCAGATTTAGATTTAGGAGCCATTGTGGTAATAGAGGGAAAGTATTGAAAAGAAGAAAAGAACTAGAAAAGAAGACAAGTAGGAAAATGGGGGGATAGTAGTAATTTTTATAATCACCCTTTTTTGTTTGTTTTGATTTTCAAGACTGTTTTCCAGTGCGCTTTGGATGCAAAGTTAATTCGCAGTTAAACACCCTGGTGTACGGGCGCGTGTGCTTTCTTTTGGGACCATTTTGACATCTACTCGCGAGTGCGTATATTCCATACCCGTCTTTATATCTTATATCTTTATATCTTTATATCTTTATATCTTTATATCTTTATATCTTTATATCTTTATATCTTTATATCTTATATTATATCTTTATATCTTATATTATATCTACTTTAGATGTCTAATTGTAGGGAGGTGGAATCTTTGTAGTCTTGAGTCACTTGACCTTCATAAATCATAACGTCATATCTATATACACGAATTACGGACAAACTTCCTCTTCACTCCAATAATGGTGGTCGTCTTTTTTATAAATATACCTTCTATCCTTTTCGATTTCGACAAAATCAACGTAGTCGATGAATAAACCAACACAGGAGAAATTGGACAAGCCGCTTTCTTCCTTTTTGCCATCGACCCCTCTGCTGATTTTATCAATTAGTTTTTGGTTTTCCAATGTCATTTTGGTCTTTGGCATTGGTTTGCGGAAAGTGCTTTTCAAGTTCTTGGATAAATTAAACCACTGTCTTTTGATTTCTTGTTCCCATTCTTGATTAGTTGGTGGTTGGTAGTCTAAATTGGATAAATCTTGTAAATTTGTATATGATATTTGTAAATTATGATTATCCTGTTGTATTTGTAATGCTAATCTAGGCAGAATCAAGGGGTAATTGATTGGTTGTTTTTGTATTTCAACACCTTTATATATTTCACTTGATGATCTGGACGTTGACGGTGATACTTTGATTGATAATTCTTCTTCTTCCTCCTCTTCTTCGTCCTCATCACTGCTACTACTACTCCCACTATTGATATTGTTTTGTAATATGGTCTTGGGCTGTATACTGGATAAATCAATCTCGGGCTTGTAATTATCGTCAATAATCCTGGCTCGTCCTCTCAATCTGAATTGTTTCTTCAATTTCCCAAAATAAAACACCGCTTCAAACTTATCATTAGCCTTTAGCTCGTTGTATTTATCCATTCTTTTATCAGTGGTGAACGTAATCACATTCGTACTCTTATCATCAAATAGAAACCCTCTATAAACCAACGTTCTATTATGGGGGTATCCTTCTTTATCAACCGTAGCAAATTGGAAACTAATGAATGGCGGACTCCCATTATTGGCTGCCAGCTCTCCATCAATAGCACTATTGAAACTTGGGACCCATGGTGCCATATACTGAAACTGAATCATTGGCCTTACCTCAACTCAAAGAAACTCGGTATAAATCAATATATATATATATATATATACAAGAATCAGTTGATTATATATAAGGATTTTCTTTTTTTTTTTCGGTCGTTGTGTTTTGTCCCGGGTACTTTTTGTGAAGTATGGAAACGGAACCTTCAGAAGGGCTGTATATCACTTAATCAATTTACAATCCTTCGAGTATCGACTCTACATTATGATCCTACAATTAATTACCGATCTGAAATGATCCTTTGTTGTAGTGTGATCACTAATTAACGAACCTCGTGGGTCCGAAAGCATAGCAAAAAAAAAAGACAAAAAAAAAAAAAAACTCGATGAGACGTCCGAACACCTGATGTACGGAGGTCACATTTACGAAATGGGTGCAATTTATACGTATATTGATCTAACTAACTAGGACTTTTCTGATTTTTCAGTGTTTTCATTACTGGCGACCCCTAGTATCACGTCGTATTTCTCGTCTTCTTCCACTGAACCCACTTGCAAGTCACCAGGGTCCAAGTTACTCTTTGGCCCTTCGTACCACTTATGAGCATCGACCAAAAACCATATTAAGGCCATTAGCATTGGACCAAAGTAAACCAACACGGTCCAGTTCATTTGATCCGGGGTCAAGTCTTTACCCCTGACCGTAGGGAAACAAAGAATGGGGATCATGACGGTGACAAAAGCCACTGAAACGTAGCCAATTGGCTGAGACCAACGGCCCAAATTCCAGGGCCCAGGTTTGAAAAAAGATCTAGCATAAGTAATCTTTAAAAGGGTAGGCATGGTGAAGGAAACAAATCCACTAATCCCACCGACGGAGAAAATTGCCCCAATGGCGGTATCGCCGGCAAACATAAGTAAAAGGAATAACTGACCTAATAATAAATTAATCCAAACGGCATTAACTGGAGTTTGAGTAAGGGGATTGACTTTTTTCCAATATTTCGATAAGGGGAATAAATTATCACGACTATAAGCATACGTGACTCTACTTGCAGCCAACATACAAGATTCCCCCATGAAATATGAACTTATTATGGTTAAGGCAATTGCAGCATTGAGTAATTTTGATTTTAAAATTTGTGCCAAAAAACTTACAAATGGTTGGCCCAAACCTTGTGGATCAGCAGAAATTTCATCTAAATCAACCGTGGTATAAGCAATAGCCAACATGAATAACCAACCAATCAACCCACCAAATGTAGAAGTCATAACAATGGCTCTTGGAGCAGCAACGCTGGCGTTGCTACATTCTTCCGATAAATGAAATGGACTATCGTAACCAGACATTGCCCAAATAACCCCCAAGAATGAAGTTAACATTGCGATACCAGTTGGAAATTCAGTTTGGTTATATAAAGACCAAGCCGTTGAATTATCGTTAAATTTAGATAAATCTTTAACCAAGTGTTCAGAAATTTGAGCTCTTTCATTACCAGCAAGAATCATTACAAACACAATCACCAAAAAAACCATATTGACCCCGGTACCAGCACCATTAAAATAAGCCAACCATTTTGTTGGCAATGAACTAATGATACCATGGGTAATTTGTATGGCAGTTGCTAATCCATAAGTTTGACCTGCAGTGGGGGAATATCCACTTTTAGAATTATAACTAGCCAAGGCCAAAATCATACTTGCACCAGAATAATTCACTGAAGGAGCTGCAGTAATCTGACATAACCAATTTGAAAAACATGTTAACCATGTGAGTAAAGCTGAATATTTAGGTGGACTTAATTGAGAAACTGCATAAGGGGTCCCTGCTGATGTTGGGAATGCTGATGCAATCTCGGCCATACTTAATGCCACGGATGTAATGAATATAATTGCAATCAACCATGGAATTGGACTTATTCCAATCACTAACTGTTGATAATCAAACGTCGAAGCAATAGATGGAAGTAATCCCAAAACTGAAAAAGATACTGCAAAAACTGACCATAAGGAAAATTCTCTTTTAAATTCTTGTTTATAACCAAGTGCTAAGATCATGGCTTCATCATCGTTAATTACATGATCAACGTTGATAGTAATATCTTGATTGGACATTATTGATTGAATGTTTAAATCATCAACATGAACCCGGGATTTAATGGGATGAATCCCAGATCCCGCCTTAGACTGAGTGGCCGATAGTATTGGAGATCTTATTGACATCTTTGCACTTTTATTAGATAGATTTTGTCTCAACTGAATCAGAATCCAACTAACATCAACTGCTCTATAGCACCAAAAAGTGAAAAAACCAAAACTAAAACAATGTCAAGGTCTGATATAAATATCTTCATCACCTCCGATGTCTTGATAGAAGGCAATTTTTTTTGCAAATTTCAATCTTTCTAATTAATAGTTTAAGATAATTAAAGATGGCCGCTAATCGAAGTAGCCTCATTCGGTAATTCGTGCCAGAGATAAGCCATGTGCAGGAACCCTTTCCTAGTCTAATTGATAGGCATCAGAACGGAATTCTTCACTGAAGTCTTATTTTCAACCTCCCCCCACAACTATACTTATTTCCCGCTAGGTGTCCAAGAGTTTGGCAGTCGCCCTTCTCCTCCTACTTGACCGTTTTGCTCCATTGTATCTTTAGTTGATAACAATAAAGCCTGCCTGCACTGAATAACTTTAATCGGAAAGACATTCGAAAAATTCGTGGTGTACGGATGGATATGAGTCACGTGACTACTCGACCCTCCATTATGGTTAGTGCCCGCCAGATACTTACTGGCAATCTAAAGTTAGTAGAATGTTCTTCTACAGTATACAAGCAGAGAGCAGCTTATGTGAATATAAACTAAGTCACCTAACTACCTAAGTGATTACTCTTTTGTGGATGTTTACTGTTCATATGGGTATTTACGCGTACTCACCGAATTGAGATGTACGGAGGTTGGGGTTGAATAAAGTGAAAAATTTCCAATCGTGGGAGGTTTGGCATTGGCTTCTCCAGTAAAATGTCATATATATCCCAACTAAAGACCTGTATACCATTGAACGAGGAGTACGATGTCTTGCACGTTCAGACTAATCCGTACGAGTGCAAGCATCTTTTGATCTACCCGAAAAAGGACAAACCGTCGAGAACGTTAAAGGTGAAGCATTTATTAGTGCTAATTGATAAAACAACAAAATTAATCGTATTCGGAATTGAAATTTATGTTTATTTGACATTTTTTGATTCTCGGAATCATGTTGATCACCATATATTTGTGTCAAAAGCAGATACCACCGGGTTTACTAGAGATTCTATCCGAGTAGCGGATCTAGTAAGCCAGTTTATCAAGTACTTGGTTGAATTGAATCCAAGCGTATACTTTACGAACGTTCAGTTAAGGCAGGAAAGAAAGGAGTCAGATTCAAAATCACAACTGAGTTTTGAAAATGAAACCATCAAGAAACTTCATAAAATCATTGATAACTTACGAACAGACGCGTCTTACTACCAATCAATTCCATTTTACTCCCCGTCAGGAGCAGCAACAACCTCAAATGCTGATTTACCATTCCCAATTGATAACCAGCATACTTTCAGTACCTCGACTAGACTTTCGCTTTTCACTAGAGCGGCAAATGAATATTTATTCCCAGTTTCTCATAAAAATCCTAATAAACACTTAGTCGACGGTGATAAATTATTTACATGGTGGATTCGATTGATTGACAAGATAAGCGGTTCCGATTGGGCAAACAAAATAATCATTCCGGGATCCGACTTAAAATCCACCCAAAAATATTTAACTAATTTGAAAAATTCCGATAATTGGGAAGTTGGATCGTTATTTTCGAACCTGGACCAATTGGCAATTAATCAAATCCCAGTATTCCCAGATGACCCAAAGGGTAGATTCTTGGAACATTTAGTTGTTGAAAATAGATATAAATCAATTAAAACTAATCAATTTTGGGAAGAATTGGGTTTTAGACAAGAATTCAGATTAGGTAACGTTGTCGGAATTATTGGATGCCAAATAAACTCAAATGTTTCGTTAGCTAAAACCGACCCTTTAGATCAATTGGTGATCCCATTTCTGGCTTATAAAAATCTAATAACCATAATAAAAGGTGAAGATTTCAGTATTAAAGATGATATCATATCTCTCGTCCAAGATCAAATCCCAGTGAGTTTGAAAAAATTCACTTCAGAGCCGTTTATTACTGTGAAAGGCTTGAAGGTACAAACAAACAAACCTGCTCCATCAAATGTAAATAATTTAAATGGTATGATTAAGAAGAAGAAACCACCGGCTAATAATTTAAATAATTCTATTAAAAGAAAATCATCTGGTCCTCCAGTTAATAATTTAAACGGTTCAATTGTTAAAAAAAAATCAAAAAGCTAATTATATATGTCGTTACGAATACATTTTCAATATAAACATTCCATGTAAGCTGTAATAAAGATCAACTGACACCATTTATAAGAATGGCTTGAAAAAAAAATAATCATGATTTTGCCCAGGATCGAACTGGGGACGTTCTGCGTGTTAAGCAGATGCCATAACCAACTAGACCACAAAACCCTGATTTATAAGTGAAAACGTGCTAGTTTAACTAGTCGGCATTTAATTCAGGTGCTTTTAAACTAGACGTATTTTTCGGCGCCCCTAAGGGCTTGAGCCTACCTGTCTTTGTCACCATTAACGCCTTATTCAGAATTATTTACAACCTGGAAATGTGCATTCGGTACCAATTGTTTGCAGGTAATAAAAAAAAAATAAAAAAATAAAAAAAATCTTTTTTTTAAGATAATGATAGCTTTATTACAATAGAAGTGATAAATAGATTCTTTCTTTCTGAATATGTATGACTATTGGCCCTCCCTGATTCCAAAGCAAAATTTTTCTGTCGATCGAATCACCAAGACCCAAGATATTACCTACTTCCTACGATAATTCGTGCAATTTTAAAGGAACATACTTCTCTCTAGACTTATCTATATATAGATAAACAGATGAATATATCCATCATTGTAAAGCTCAAACGAATACAAGAAAAGGATTCGATACGTCTAAGCTGGATTAAAAGGCTGCAAAATTGATAATGCCAACTTACATTTAATATTCCGCTATAATATAAAGCGGAACCTAAGAGAAGGTAAGCCAATTCCCGAGCCACGAACCTCCTTCGAGTAATTGAGTCCATCTATGCAGTTAGATCTCTCAACGAATTGGTTGCTGGTACCTTCTAACCCACGAAGGGACACCGCGTGGAGTCTATTTTTACAGCAACAACAACGTCACGGTTACCTCAATCACTACAACATAGGAGAAATGGAAGTAAAAAGGGTCAGCAGCAAGTAATACTAAGTATTTGTGCGAGAGAACCATCTATGGAATTTTCTAAGAAACGGTTTCGCAGTAACCGCAAAAAAAAAAAGACATGATTTTAGGCTTGCTGAAGAGCAACCCTATTCAGCTATGGGATGAAAATTGCTATCATAAGCTCATGCTTTATTATTTTCATGACAAAAAGGGATGTGGTCCAATAATTATGGGGATTCTTATAAATATAGCTATAAATAACATTATGTTTTAGTAATCTCTTTAACATTACTTGTTCAATTGAGTATCAAGAATCAAATTCAATACAAATGTTTCGTCAATTAGCTTTACGTCAATCCAATGTTTTAAAATCCACTCAAGTTAGATACTTGAGTGCTAGCGCACCAAGATCCTCTATCCTTGGAGGTGTTAAGGAAACTCTACAAAAAGTTAATAAGAAGACTGGGGAAGTTTTAGCTGAAGGTATGGAGAAGGCAGAAGATAAGACTCCAAATGCATCCAGTGTCGGTGATGCTGCTTCGAAGATTAATAAGAAGACCGGAGAAGTGTTGGCTGATGGTATGCAAAAAGTTGAAGATAAAGCACCAAATGTTGATAGTGTTGGAGATGCTGCATCTAAAGCAAACAAGAAGACTGGAGAAGTATTAGCTGATGGTATGGAAAAGGCTGAGAAGGTTGTTCCAACTGCCAGTAAGGCCGATGCTAAGAAGAAGGTTGATGAAAATGTCAAAGGGTATGACAATTTACAACATAAAGGAAGTAGAGTTGAGACTGAGCAAAATCGTCCTGATGACGCCGTATAAAAGAATCTAAGCAAATATTTAAAATTATTTTTTAATTAACGAATATATGATTACATGTTAGACATTTGAAAAGATGATAATTGTAGTAACTCGTAATGTGTATTTTAATGTACAAAGAAGATGAAAAAAAATAAATAAATTATTGTTGAAATTTTTGAAACTCATTTACATCAAGTTTAGGTTTTTCAACATCAGGAACCTGCTGATGTTGAAGAGGTTGTTGTTGAGGAGGTTGTTGATCTTTTGATTCAATTGCTGGTAATTTTCTTTCGATAACTGAAAGATAATTCAGGGGAACGTAACCAACTTTACCTGATCTTGATCTTACTTTCCACCATTTACTTTCATTACCTAAGGGGTCTAATTTTGATAAGATGGCCACTAATTCATTTGGTTTTAATTCAATTTCTATATTTGGGTTTTCTGGATTGAATTCGTACAATGATTTAGCAAATTCTAAATTTGAAGGATCAAGCAAATTATTTGAATTCATTGATTGTTGTTGTTGATGTAATTGTTGGTCATTAAGACGACGTTGTTGATTTTGTTGATTTAATTTTTGAATAGCTTTATTTAATAAGTATGGGAATCCAATTGATGCAGCTAAAAATAATAATAATGGTTTGAAAGATATTCTTGATTTAGATGATCCATTTGGACTTTGTTGTTTACGTAAATTTTCTTCCAACTTCTTTTGTTTACTTTCAAATTTACCAAATTCTTTTAAATTTAACCCATTATTATAGTTTTTACCAGTTAGTTTATAGAAAATTTTCTTACAAAAATTTATCAATGCAAAAATCCCCAATAATGATCCAAGGGCGTTTTTCAAATTACCAAATTGTTCAGCTAATGAAACCATGGTGAAAAATGATGAATGGGTGGCCATATAAGTAGCCTCCAACATTTGGGCGAATCCTCCAACTGCACCTATTATCGATTCAATAAGTTGGAAAGTGGCTTGAGTTCCTTCACCCAATCCTCCTGGGCCCATCATTCCACCATTCATACCCATACCATTCATTCCCATACCACCCATACCGTAACCACCCATACCATAACCTCCTCCATACATCCCACTACCATAACCACCGTAGCCTCCACCGTACATCGAGGATCCCAACCCACTTCCATACATCGAGGATCCCAAACCACCACCATACATTCCGCTACCGTAGCCACCACCGTACATTCCACTCCCGTAGCCCAGGGATCCGTACATGGACGAGCCGAGTCCTGAACCATATTGCGAAGAACCGTATCTATTATTAAGGGAGGAAGAGTTATTAAAGTCGCTAGTCAAACTAGTTGGTCTTTCAGGTATTGAAGTATTATCAGCTGTGCTTGTTGCTGGAGTAGCAGCAGAGGAAGCATCACCTCCGGTAGCTGTAGCTGCCGAAGTTCCAGAAGAGACTTCCCAAGGTTTAGTTCTTGGAACTGACATTATGACGAAAGGTGATAAAGTTTATAAAAATCTCTCCGAAACCTTTCTGCGCTTCTGCTAATTAACACGAACCCAGTCTATAAATATGAAGAACGAGTAGTACGTGATGAAAAGAAGTAATAGAAAAGAAGTTGATGAGTATTAGGATTTGCTCATGTGAAAGCCTCGGTTGGGAGGGGTCGACAAGGTGGTGTGACACCCGTGCACCCAGGGATTACTTCAACTACAAATTTGATTGCAAAAGCATCACTATTTAACGTAAATTAGGGAAGCGGTTCACTAGAGCTACTTAATCTATTTAGATGAAGGTAAACATCGGTCCCATAACCTTCCATTGAGATAAGTTTCAAGTCCCCACCAAAGTATTGGGCGTATAATCTTGAGATGGGTAAACCGTAACCGAAACCGGCCATTGGAGCTTTAAAGCTAGATTGATCATATTCTGGTTCTAAAACCGGAGTTTCGTCAACGGTGGTATATAAATAGGTCCAAATCAAGGGGACTTCACTTCTGGGGATCCCACCACCTTCATCGCTAATTTTGATTGCGATATCTTCTACCCCTTCTGAGATGATAACTTTTATTGGAGGGAAGTTTAAATCATTTAAATCAACGTCATCGGGTTTTAAATTTGGATTATTACTTTCTTCAATAAACTGTTTTTTCAATCTTGGAGTATGGAATTCAATAGTGGCTCTTAAAGAGTTTTTCAAAGTTTCAAAAAGCATATGAATTAAATGACCGGGGACGTACATAAAGCTAATTGGATTATGAGGAGCAATTAATTGAATTTTAGGACTTTCAAATAACCCATAGTATTCTTCACAAATGTACTTAGCGGTTTCAATTGCATCTTCCGCAATCTCACCAACGTTACATTGGGTACAAATAACCCCCACGTAGTTATTTTTTGAATTTGATAACGAATTTGAAACATTTTTCGATCCATTCAAGAAATTATTGATTCTTGATTTTGTAGGAGAAGCCTGGGACATGTTGAGAGCAATGTGTTGGCCAATCAACATTCTGATCCCGATTCGAGACATGTAGAACCGGTCCAAAAACGTTTGAACACTTGAGTTGACCCGAACGGTTTTATTTTCAACCTTCCATTCTTGCACCCCTTGAGCCATAGTAGCAACGGTAGCATCATGTCTTTTCTTGATTTTGCTCAAAGTATCATAAACCAATTTATTATAGTCATAAACTTCTTTTGGCCAGATGATGTTGATGGGACACGGAGTGAAGTATTTCTTACCAAAAGTGGGAGAATCAACGTGTTGTTCGTAGTTATCTTGTTTAGTATTAAAATAGCTATGATGATGCAGTCTAACTACAATTCCATCATCACTGAAAGCGTTATTCAAAGCAACGTTATTCAACTCGTTGACCGCCGGGTTGACTTGTTCATTACTGCTGGTTTCTTCATTTTTCGAATATAATAATTTGGATAAATTTTCGTCAATACTGGGTTTGGGTAAACTAGTCAATTCTTCAAATGATTGTGCGTACCAATTCTTAACTTTGATTGTTGAGGGGGCATTGGATAATCCCAATGGCGCATTTTCCAAGTCCTTGACTTTTAATGCTAATCTTATTGGCAATTCTTCCACGATAAACTGGGAAGCCAAAAAAATCGATCCTGGCGACGGGTTTGGTCCAAACTGAACCATTTGCCTTAGTGATACCGACGTTTGCTGGTAATTAGCATATTTGTAAATCTGTTCTCTTAGCTGTTTGGTAAGCTCCCATCCAGTACCCATCTCGGTGTCCTTGATTCTGTTTAGTAGCCTCAGTATACTTGCTAACCGGAAACTTGGTGAAATAGCATTGTAA
Source organism: Cerrena zonata (assembly GCA_038087015.1). Taxonomy (NCBI): domain Eukaryota; kingdom Fungi; phylum Basidiomycota; class Agaricomycetes; order Polyporales; family Cerrenaceae; genus Cerrena; species Cerrena zonata. Next base: position 19,573 of record JASBNA010000095.1, on the reverse strand, counting down.
AGGGAATCCATTTTTTTTTCCCCAGATTATATGGCCAATCTTCTGTTCGTTAGGTGTGGTGTCCGGGTGTTTTCCTTCGGGAAAAGGGTCGGTTTTGCATGTGGTTTCTAACTCCCGCTTATGTCAGCGCGCCCTTCTACAACCGAGCAGCAAAAATTCAAACCGCGAAAAAAAAACTGGGAAAAGATTCTCGGGCAGACGGGGGGGCCTATATAGGCGGTGGCTCTGGCGGTGCACCCGTGCACCAGGGGTGTACTAGCAGCACTAGGGGGCCAGGGACCAGGGCCGTCCACTACCACTGCCAAGTTTGACAGGTTGACTACAAGTTAACGGTTGCCCATGTGGATAATAGATTGAATACGGTGGATAAGCGAATAGTGAATACCGGTCGGTGAGTGATTATCGTGATCATTGGGTGGGTGAATGATTGATATTGATGGGTGAGTGATTGATGGGTGAGTGATTGATATTGATGGGTGAATGATTGATGGGTGAGTGATTGATGGGTAGGCCGAGGAGTGAAACACCCATTGCTCCGGAGATTTTAGAATGACTCAATTTTTCAGTGATCGCAGGTCCGAACCACCGAAAGTGAGATTCCTATTATCCGGGGTAAACTGGTAATACGGGGGTTATGCAGTTATAAATCATGAAATGATTACGGATGAGCATATAAATATTTGACTAAATTCCTGTTTGACTGATTTCCCAGTTATTCCTCATCTGCTACTTATTCTTATTCTGCTATGTCTGGTCAAAAATTCTTAAACATTTCATCTTTCAAAACCGTTTCCAGATGTTGGTTGCCAATAAACCAAACCATCAAAGCTGGTCAAAACAATAACTTACGTTATTTTTCATCGAAACAAAGATGTATCAATTTCAATAATATCAAGGATGCCCATCTTGTTGCTAACGACGGGGTTTTATCCGGTGAAGAAGCCATCAAGGCTGGTTCGAGTGAAGAAATCTTCGAGCCAACCATTTTTTCTTCTGAAGAAATTCACACTGCTGGTCCAGTAAATAAAGCTTAATCGTTCTGGTAATGATAATAAATGATTTATGACTATTGTTGTTGTAGTTTGCCCAATGTAGAACCTCCGTACATCAGGTACCGATATATATATGTGAGTGGTTGGTGCGCAATCACGGGTGAAATGCCCCTGCGAAATGGTTATCTAAATTATATCTAGTGGTTAAGGATGAAGATTGCTTGTGGACAGTTGTGTTCACTGTCGTCGTTGAAAGACAACTCGAGAGTCGTGATTAAGCTTATCAAACAGTCGATCTTATCCAAAGTAGAGGTGTTATTTCTACCAGAAGCCACCGACTATATACTGAAGGATGCAAAAGAACTGATAACCTTGGCCTCAAAAACCCAGCAAGATTTTTTAACCCCAATTCAAAAAGAATTGAAGCTGCTCAATGAAAGAAATAAGAGTCAGTTAAAGTTGGCAATTGGCATTCACGAACCAACAAGTCTTGAGAAAGTTCGCAATATTCAAATTTGGATCAATGAAGCTGGCTTGATTGAACAAAAGTACGCTAAGATCCATTTATTCGATATCAATATCCCCAATGGACCCAATTTGAAAGAGCTGAATTCGGTGGAGCCCGGCAACTCGATCTTGAGTCCGTTTGCCGTTCGCAATTGGAATATCGGGTTTGCCATTTGTTATGATATCCGTTTTATCGAAATGACTTTGAAATTAAGAAACTTGGGAGCCAACCTCATCACTTTCCTTCGGCCGTTCACCACGAAAACGGGCGAAGCCCACTGGTTGGAACTAGGCAGAGCAAGAGCAATCGACAGCCAGTGCTACATAGTAATGGCGGCCCAGTGTGGTGAACACCAAAATGGGTCTGATAAAAAAAGAGTTAGTTACGGACAGAGTATCATCATCGATCCTTGGGGGGAGGTGATTGCCCGGGGGGCCAAATATAGCGACCCGCGATCTTTGGACCATCAGGGGGATTACTATCAGCTAGTCACTGCCGCTATCAGCCATGAGTTGGTTGAGCAGGTGAGGTCCAACTTGCCAGTTTTCAGCCATCGTCGACCCGATGTTTATTAAGGTGTCAAGTACGTACTGTATATACAAGTTTTGCTGACAATATTTGCAGAATTGATAACAGTATATAGACTGTGAAGTAGAACAATCTTAATACTGAGATACTAAACATATTGCTATACTGTATATCTGACCTGATTACTGTAATGTATATTAACTGTCAGATAAGAGTGATCGATCAACCTGTAATGTATATTAACTGTCAGATAAGAGTGATCGATCAACCTGTAATGTATATTAACTGTCAGATAAGAGTGATCGATCAACCTGTAATGTATATTAACTGTCAGATAACAGTCTGATCGATCAACCTGTAAAGCGTAAACTGTAATCCAGAATAGTATGCTGCACTGAAGTATTTAACCTATTTTGTTCTGTTCTGTGTTCTCACGTTGTTCGGTGTATTGTATATTGTATTGTACATTGTATATTGTATTATATATTGTATTGTATAGTATATTGTATAGTATAGTATAGTATAGTATAGTATAGTATAGTATAGTATAGTATAGTATAGTATAGTATAATCTTATAATGTATGGTATATTGTTGAGCAGGAGGGGAGCGGATTAACTAGGAGGGGTCGGATTATCTTGCAACCGCCCCAGCAAAAGAAACGCACAACTTTTGTTGGAATGGTCCCCTCATCCGACATCCCCTCCTTTGCTGTTGAGTCAACTCTGGTTGATAGATAACGTGGTGGTACTTGCCCGTGCTACATCTAGACTGATCGATGTAGATCGACCACTGGCTGGGGCCACATGATAAACTCATAAACTGCTTAAGCTGCTTAGCTAAACTGCTTAAATTGCTTAATCTGCTTAGCTAATTTGGGTAACTCAAATAACTCAGATAAACTTGGATTGACTCCTCCCGTTTGTTGGCTCTTATCGTTTAGCATAGCACCAACTCAGCCAAATGCGAAAGAATGCGAATTTTTCAGCAAAGAGGGGATCAGGGCATTTTCAGTAATTATATAAACCAGGAATCTTATCTTGCAATTAGGCCAATTTCTTCTGCTTCTCTAGTTAAAAATGTTTAAATCATTATTACGTTTTGTTAACTCGACTCCCATCACCTCTCCCAACACCCCGATCACCACGTTGAAAGCATGTACTTCAATTCCCTTATCGGCCTTTTCATCGTCCACCGTTAACGATAAGCCAACGGTTACCTTTTACCATAACACCAATTCGACTCTTTCCCACCACTTGGCCAAAAAACTAAACTACTACCAGAACAAGTTCCACGTTGAGTACAAGATCAACCAGGTGCCCAGTTTTGACGATTACCGTTTTTTGCACTTGCAGTGTTTACAAATGCATCCAAATAATGGAACCATATTCCAAAAAATATACGGGGCACTCCACGCCAACTTGCACGAATTGGAGATGCTCGAGGAAGGCGATTACGCCAGCAAGGTGGAGGGAGTGGAGTTTGCCACTCCGCTTATTATCGACTACTCCAATAGTTTATTGGCGATGAACGATGAGGATTTGGATCGCATCATGGCGAATTACACCACCTGCGGGATCCAGAACCTGAAGGATGTCCATGACGATAGTAAGCCAAACTACTATGACCACGATCTTACCAACAAGTATGGCCAGCGCGTGGTGCATCCCCATATAGCAGAGTATGCGGATTTGTTTTAAAGGGTTTAGTTCTTGTATAATAATTACTTTAGTTTAATAATTTTAATAATTTAATAATATATTTTAATAGCTTAATGATTTAATATATTTTAATAGCTTAATGATTTAATATATTTTAATAGCTTAATGATTTAATATATTTTAATAGCTTAATGATTTAATATATTTTAATAGCTTAATGATTTAATATATTTTAATAGCTTAATGATTTAATATATTTTAATAGCTTAATGATTTAATATATTTTAATAGCTTAATGATTTAATATATTTTAATAGCTTAATGATTTAATATATTTTAATAGCTTAATGATTTAATATATTTTAATAGCTTAATGATTTAATATATTTTAATAGCTTAATGATTTAATATATTTTAATAGCTTAATGATTTAATATATTTTAATAGCTTAATGATTTAATATATTTTAATAGCTTAATGATTTAATATATTTTAATAGCTATTTGATTTAATAGTTTAATGATTTAATATTTAATAGTTTAATGATTTAATAATATATTTTATAGTTACACACCCATTCTTTTGGAGACGTATTCTTGGGCCAAAACGGCAAAACTAAGGCTCAACCCGTCGTTGATCCATTCCTTGACCCACTCACCGGGTTCGATATCCTCTTCGCCAGTGAAGAGCTGGTCAAACTCCGGGTGTTCGCCTTGTAACCACCTTGACCATTTCAAGGGGAATGGCTGCGACTTGTTGATAATGGTGATGTTGTTGGTGATGTCCTTGAGGATCATGGTGAACACAAACGACTCGCCGTTGTTGGACTCGATAATTATGGGCGCGTCTTCTCCCAACTTAGCCTGACTGCTAACGTTTATGGGCTGGATCGAAATGAAAATGTTGGACTTGTTGATTTGACTGATCTTTTCATCGCTTTCGTGATCGCCGATTTTCTTCAGCTCTTCTTCTAAATTCATCATCTTGATATAATCCTTAATTGATCCGTCTAAATTGGCAAAACATAATTTTTCCCCGTCGATTTTTTGGCCCTGGAACATATTCAAATTGATCTTATCTCCCTTGACTTCATTCTTATTATTGAAGTTGTTAACACTAACCTTAATTCCTCCTTCCACTTGATTCATCACCTTATGAAACTTCTCATAACATAATTGATCTAAATTATGTAAATTTTGAAAATCGTAAATTATTAATATATTCAATAACTCATCTTCGTCGCTGATCAAGCCTTCTTTGATTTGCTGAGACATGTTTAGCAATATCGAATTCAATCGATTGCTTATATTAATCAACTCGTCGTTATTAATTATATCGGTAACCCCTAAATTCTCCTTTAAGAATTTTTGTCGTTGTTGACTGATTTGATTACTGGTAGTACTGGCAATTTGATATGTGGTTTCGCTGATCGTAGCTGCATTCGATGTAATTGACCCCCATAACGAACTCACCTTATTAGATCCTTCTTTACTCCACCAATTCGAAATGCTTCCAATGGGATCAAGCTCTAATTCTTCATTGGCATTAAGCACCGGGGTTTCTTTCTCCTTTTCGTTTTCTGCAAGCTTCTCTGGAACCTTTTCAGCAGTCTTTTCCGGAACCTCTTCTGGTTTCTTGGGCTCAAACTTCCCCTTACTGGTCTGCACCGGGGTCCGTTCATGGGCAGTCAATTCGTCTAAAAAATCTAAGAGCTCCTCCTTATTCTCGCCCTCTTCCGGCTTGGGGGTCCCCGATTTCGAGTCCGGCAATGAATTGATAAAGTCCAACACATCGTCGGTGTCCTGTTGCTTCTTGGGTGGTGTCATGGTAGCTTGGAAAGAAGTAGTTGTCTTTAGAAAAAATAAATATATAGAAAGATATTTATATTTTGATCAAACCATGCACCCGTACCCCAACGATTCAAAGTCCTTGAAAAATCATCATTAAAAATCACTCAATCCTTCTTTTCATCTAAGCTTAACAAAATGCATCCCCAGTTAGATAGAAATAGATTTGATACTTGCTCCCTGCTCATGGATGCGTTGGAAGAATGCCATCGTCAAGAGTTTTTGAAACAAGCTTTGGGAATGTGTAATTTTGAAAAAAATGAATTGGTTAAATGCTTACACCATACTAGAAGTGAAGATGCTAAAGAAAGAATTAGACAATCAAGAGAAAAACAAAGATTACAAAAACTTAAACAACAACAAAGAGAAGAAGAAGAATACGGGAAAAACGCTTATTTGAAAAAAGTTATTGAAGAAGCTAGTAAAAAACAACAATAAAAAAAAAATCTTGTTATTTCCCATTAACGAATTACGGATTCATTTTGTATATAGCATTAGTAATAAACATTTAATTTATATAAAATTAATCTTGACGAGTTTTCAAAACTCTTCTAACAACTTGATCTTTAGTAACAACGTAAACTACTGCACCCCAACCCGATAATGCATCTCTATCAACCGCATTTAAAAGTGCTTGACTTATAGTTTCAAATAAATCTTCTGGTTCCAAGTTTGGTTCATAAAGTGATTCACACATACCGTATAATTGATCGGTGGCAGTACCACTAACTATAAAATCTTTGGCAAAATCAATACATCCAATTAAATCAAATCCACAAATAAATGGCTTGTTGGTTTTCAGTTCTAATCCTGCAACAATTGGTCCAACAAAATATGGCCCAAATCTTCTTTCGTATAATGATGAACTAACTAAATTTGCTAATGTTTTGGGTTCAATCTCTCTTTCTTCTCTTAACTTATATAAATTGTTCTTGAATCTAAAACTTTCGGATAAAGTAATAACATCAGTTGCTAACCCAGTCAATCCCAAAAAAGTTTTATCCCCATATTGGAAGATTTTTTCGAAATTATTAGATAATCCTAATGATTGGTTACCCAAACGTAAATCACAAGCTATAGCTATGCATTCTTTACCAACCATGGCAACGGCGGACCCACCTATTCCTCTTGTTAGTATATCCTATCCTCCTTTCGGACAATTCTCTAAATACATACCATTAATTGAACTTGGATCTGACATCTTCTATTATATATGACTAAAGTCTCGTAACTTATCTGTATATTATCAATGTGTGAAATTCGTATGCCAATTGGGTCTGCTGGTATGGCTTTCAACTAATATATGTGAAAGACTCGTATAATTGTTCTAAAAACCTGTTTGATTCTAATGATTATAGACTTTTAACCTTTGGTATTTCGCCCTCACTTTAATCTTTGGTGGCGGTTTTTTTTTTTTTGAAAAAAAAAAGGTGTTTGGGTGTTTTGCTCGGTCGTGCGATGCTTGTTTTTTTTTTTTTTTCGTTACAAATGGCTGCAATACAACAATTAATACAAGTTTTATTAGTATATTTATATATAACATAAGAAAGGGAACAGTTTTATGGATTTTTTTAAAAGATTTTATATAATTTTGAATAGAAGCAACGATCTAATTACAGAACACAATGAGAAATGAAACAGCAAAGTAAAATTAGTGACAGAAATGCTATCATTAGTGAATGAAACATAAACTGTATTCGAATAACGGAAGAAAAGAAAAGGTTTAGTGAAAAAAAAATGCCTTGAAAGACATACGAAACGAAGGGAAAATTAAAGTCAAAAAAAGTAACAACAGGAAAGAAAGGAAAGAAAGCAAATGCTTGTATTATCATATTATTTTTTTGAAAACAGTATTAGGTTCATAATTATTCACACAAGAAATCGTTTATTTTAAAACATGAGATGGTTGTAAAGTTTCTCCAGATGGATTATTTTTGGTGGAAATAGTGTAATCATTTGCAGTTTTGGTATCATCGGATTCTTCAGGTTCTTCTTCTTCTTTGATAGTATTGGTACTAAAACTATGCATTAAATCATTTTTATCTCCTGAATGAAGATGGTTATTGCTATCAATGGTTTGCAACAATTGATTTATTGGACTTTCATTATCATTATAGTTTGATAACGTAAAAGTTTTGGGAGATTTCACTAAAGAGAAACCTTTATTTTGATCATCTTCACCGCTTCCGTTATTTGCAGGATGTTGATGAGGATGATAACTTGGGTAATAAGCGTATTGATGTTGTTGTTGTTTTGTTAATTCAATCAAGTTATTAATCGATCTACTTGATTGGAAAGTTGGGATAACTTTACTAACGTCTCTCATACTGGTAAATAATTTTCTAATCTCAAATTTAACAAGTTGAGTTAATTCTGAATCTTGTTCATATTGAGCAATGAATAATTTGGTAGCTTCTTCATTAATATCCTTACCTTCTTCTTTTAAAGTAGAATCATTTTCTAATTGATCTAAAATAGCTGCTTCTCTATCTTGTTGTTCTAAATCAAATCTTAATTGTAAACCAAATCCTAAAATAATTAAATATGTTTTATACTTATTTAATTCTGATTTATACTCGATAATTTTGTTTTCATAATTAGCAATTATTATTTTATAATTTGAAGTATTAGCAAATTGTTTAAAATTTCTCAAAAATTTAACCTTAGTATGATTAAACTCATTATATAATTTTTTCAAATTGTTATAATATTTTAAAGTTTTAACAAATTGTTTCATCATACCCAAATGATTAGCTTCATTATCTAATGAGCTATTTGCAACAATGTAATTACTTAAATATACTCCTCTTGCTAATGGTTCCCATTTTTGAATATATTTGGCCTTTTTGAAACTATCTTTTCTATGAATTAATGCATCTAAATTGGTCCAACCATATTCAATTGATGAAATACTTTCCTCTAAAGTTGGAATAGCTGTTATTTTAGAAGCCCAAAAATTACAAGTATTTATAAATTCTAATGCAATTTCTTTAGTACCAGCTTCGAAAATAAATTTCTTAGGTTGTTTCTTACTAACTTTGGGGAAAGTTAATGACCAATAAATAGATTTTTTAGCAAAAGAATTACCAGTTGTATTTCCATTGATTTTTTCTAATTGAGCATAAGTTGAACATAAATTATAAGAACCAATATTTGCAGCATTCTTTAACCAATTACCATCACCCATAACACCATCTTCATCTTCTTCCTCTTCTAACATTTGTACAATTTGTTTTTGTTTTAATTTTCTAATCTTTTGTTGGTGTTTTTTAATAACTTTAGGATCAAATGAATATAAGGCTAATTCACCTTTGGAAACAACAACAAAACTTTCATTAAACTTGTTAGGTAATAATGAGGAGGTATTAGTACCAGTATGAGTTGAAGCAGCTGCATTTGCGGCTGCAGCTGCTGCAGCTGCAGCTGAAGTAGCATTTGCATCTTGTTTATGATTATTGTTTGATGATCCTAATCTGTTAGTAAAGAATGAGAAAAAACCTCTGGCACCATTTCCAGCTCCGGAAGCAGTTGAAGCAGCAGATGAAGGAGGAGGAGCAACTTCACTAACATTTGAATCTTGTTGGTCATTATTTAAAATTTTCAATTTTAATAAACCTTCTTTCAAATAAGGAGAACCTTGTAATTCTAGAGTGAGATCATAATGATCTTGGTAATCTTCGACATTAAAATCTTCTAAACCTTGTTGAGGTTCTGGTTCCTTATTTCTATCATCCAAGCCTTCAATGTCAAAGTTATTCATATGAACTGTGTCAAAAGATAATACACTAACAGTATCATCATTGTTGATTGATCCAACTGATTCTTTACTTATAACTGAAGCACGAGAAGATCTTCTGTTTAATCCATTATTGGTTGTATTATTTGGTTGAGTTGGAGTGTTATTATAATTAGTATTTTGATAACTTGGCATGCCACGTAATTGATCCAAAGAATGTCTGTTTCTTAAAGAATAAGGAGTACCATTGACACTTGAAGCTCTTGAAGCATTTGGATTATTATAAAATTTATTATCAGAAGCTAATGCTCTAGTAAAACCAACTCTATGAGTTCTGCCACTGGCAGTTGAATTATTTGTATTAACTGCAGTATATTGAGAAACATTTGAAGTAGCACTTGGCATACGTTTCATACCAAGAGATGAACGACGATTATTATTAGTATCAGTTGACCAAATAGAAGTATCAGAAAGTTGTCTAGTAAGAGTTGGGAATTCTGATTCAGTTGGAGTACTAAAATCAGGATTAGCAGCTTGAGTTGAAGGAGGAGCATTAATAGTTTGAGGCAGAGAATTAGCAAAATTATTATTTGAAGCCAATTGTTGGTTTGGAGGATTAGAAGAGATTGAATTAACTGCAGCAGCGGTTGAAGAAGTATTTGAAGGTTGAGAAGATTGAGTATTTGAAGAGGTTGATCTTATAGTTTCAGCAACTGACATTCTTTTCAGTTTATTTGAATTTTTAGTAGCAGAAGATAAATTAAACTCATTACCGTTATTGAAATCATCTGATTTTTTCAAATGTAATTCATTTTTCGATAAATCTTCATAATAATTACTTAATTCTCTTTCAATGATAATTCTTTGTTTAATTGATAATTTTTTCAGAGATTTTGGATTTTGTTGAATGAAAGTAGTGAAAGTATTTCTAATATAATCAGTTTGACCAATTTTTGATTTTTTGTTAACTTCAGAATTATGTAAAGCAGTATTTAATAAAATTAAACTGTATAAAACAATATAAATTTTTTCAAAATTTCTTGTACAAAAAACGTTAACTGGATGTTGTTTAATATAAGATTTTGTGAAAGAAGATAATATTCTATCGATTTCTTGAGATTCACCTTTTAAGTATAATTTATGGCATAATGTTCTAGTTGACTTTAATAAGTTTGAATCCCATTTAAATAAATCCATATAATATTCTCTTATTCTTGAACTTTCATTATCACTAGCAGCTAAAAACTGAGTATATTCTTCTGGTTGAATTGAAACAAATTCTTCATTGAATAATTTTAATGCAATATCCTTATATTCTTGATCAGCAGATATAGTTGAATCGAGGTTTTCTGAGCTATTATTTGCAGAAGTTGCATTACTATTTGAAGGAGCTACTATTTTATTTGGTGTAGCAGAAAGAGGAGTATTAACATCCAACATACTGGTTGGTCCAGGATTAAGGGTGGTATCAATTGTTAAAGGTTTTGATTTTTTAGAACCTGATCTTTCAGGTTGTTCTGATTTATCTTCTGACTTATCTTCTGACTTATCTTCTGGTTGTTCTTCTGGTTTTTCTTCTGGTTTTTCTTCTGATTTATCTTGTTTTTCTTCTGGGTTATCTTCTGATTTTTGTGTTTCTGGATTGGAATCGACGACCTTTTTATTTATCTCCTCACTGGCATCAGGAGTGGATAACGGAGGTGTATCGAATTTGCTGAGATTATTACTTTCATCAGCAGAAGGAGAGGGTGGAGTCAGTGGGGGAGTAGTTTTATTTGATAATTTTTGAGAAGATTCAACAATATCCGATTGATTAGCGGTAGAATCAGCAGAATCTGGCTTGTAATTGTCGCTGGCTTTGGCGGTGGCAGCCACTGCAGCAGCTGTGGCTACTGACGAGGTCACCCCATCCGCATTGGCTTGAACCAGCTTAGTATCGGCCATCATAACACGTAAAACGATGGTTTAAAAAAAGACGATATGAAAAAAGTCAAAGAGGGAAAAAAAAAGGGCCGAAGGAAAAAAGAAAAAAACACGAGTAAATTGAAAGCTAACGGCTGAACACACAATTAGTTGGCAACGTCTAGCTAGAGTGGTGGGAAGATATCTGGAAACAGGGATGAGCGTCGAGATAACAATCGGAGTCAATCCACTGGAAGAAGAAGATATCGCTAATTAGAAAGTATGTTTGATATTGTGTTTATTTTTCTGTTGATCTCGATCTTGAGCGTGTCAGGGTATTAAGAATTGAGCTCCAAACTTTCAAACCAATTGGAAGCACCGAAATACTCGTAAGAAGTAGTAGTAGTAGTAGTAGTAGTAGTAGTAGTAGTAAGAACAAGAATGAACTAAAGGTAAAGGTTAAAAAACAAAAAGAAAAGAAGAAAGTTATAAAAAAAAAAAAAAAAAAAAAAAAGGTAAAATGAAAAACGAAGTTATACAAGTTGATTGAAAAAGGGCGGCTAATGGGCGGTTGATCAACAAGTGCTAACTGGGTAGATAGAAATCAATTGAAAGAATCTAAGTTGAAGAAAGAAGAAGAGATATACAATTTTAAAGGAAAAAGAAGTAGTTGTAGTTAAGAAGAAACCAAAAAAACAAAAAAAAAAAAAGAAAGTTGAAGGAAAAATTCAATCAACTTAAAAATCAAACAATAAAAGAATAAAAAAAGAAAAAAGGTTGAATTCCAACAATTCAATTGTTTAAAATCTTATGATAAAGAGAAATCAGACAGGAAAGATAATAAGAAATGTAGATAAATAGCTTTTACAACTGGGTGAGTAAACAAGAAAGCGATTCACAGAAGAGCTTCTTTCTTTTTCGGCCCAAAGTGTTCAAAACTATATGGTGAAAAGACTTTAGGCTAAACTTTACTCAAGACTAGGTGTAGTTATTTAGGTGTAGTTACATGCGTTTACTTTTGACAGAAGTAATACAATACCTCGAGTAAGATAAGAATGTGGTGCTAAGTTCCAGGGGTGAATGATTACCTCCTGAGGACTCCTGAGACGAACCCTCCTGATTACAATGAAGGGAGACGTGGTACATTTAATTTTAAAACCATCATAAAGGCAATCTGAAAAGATTGAACGGCAAGTAGATATTCGTTTAAGCTGTTTTGATTAAATGCAGTGAAGGATAAAAATATTACTTACCATTTCTTATTTTACTTTATTTTCTTTATCCTCTTCATATTATACTAGGTGAATGTGATTATTACCGGGAGGAGGTGCCTTGCATAGTGAAAGACCGTTGCTCAATTGGGTTAATTATGTTGACAATTGTTACCATCCTTCCCAGTACCCCATGAAATAAACGAAGTTTCCATCATCACCAACTCTATTTACATCTTAACAATCTCGTTTAATTCTTTTTGTGGTGTCTTGAGGCTATTTCGCCGTGGGATCTGCTGGTGGCTTCTCGTGTAAAAATTCCGATATATAACACCAGAATTGTCTTTGTATTGATCTACTCGATAACCCTAACGTTCACAATAGATGGGCATCAACGTTTATACAATGGCCTTGCAAACGAAGAAAGAGACCTCCGTACATTCGGTCTTCTACTACTTATTAATAATTATGAATATGCGTATAAGGTGAAGTAACCTATTAGTAAAACTATTAGTATAACCATTAGTATCGTAAGCCCAAGTATGTATAGTTTAATAGAACGCGTACGTCTATGTAGGAACTAAAGTATTGGTGGGTGTGTGTTTACCGGGAAATTTGGAATGTTTGCACCCGTGCACCTGATCACGACATTTGTTCGAGTTCTCGCGACATTTTCTTTTTTTGCATCGGCCCCGCGACATTTATCCTACCCTATAACCCAGGGTTAGCGGCAAAATTCTAGTTTCTAACAGGCATTTCCAACGCAATGAACCAAATCAACTTGACGGAATTAGATCAGACAACTGCAAAGGTGCTTCGTCACTTGCAAGAAGTGCAGGAACAGCTAGAGTCTGGGGTCCGGGACCCGGACCTCGATGACACCCTTATAAATAATTTTTGCAGAATGGTATCCAATGACAAAACGATTGTTTTCAAGAAACAACTGGAGAGACTTGACGAAAATCAATTTTTGATCAGTTTCATTTCGGTGCTTACCAATTTGTTGATTTTCCCAATCAACCAAGATTCACAGTCTCCTTTGATTGATCTATTAAACGTTATTTTATCGTATCTATCATTTGATCAAATCACTTTTTTCTATCCAAGGGAATTCATCGTTTCGAGAATTGAATCAGCGTCGCCAAATGCGACAAACTTGATCATTAATATATTGAGTACAAAATTAAATGATACTGACTTGATTGACTTTTTGAGAGATACAAATATCTTGGATACTTTGGTAACTAATCACTTATCGACCGATGATTATGAAACGTTACCATTATCGGTGGTAAACAATACGGAAAAATTCATTTCAAGGATCGTCGACTTGAATATCTTTGCCCTTATTGAATCTAAACTATTCAGTAATGAAGCTTATCAACTTTATGAAAAGACTCGTGGCTTGAAAAACTCAACGTTAATTACTAGGTTATTAGACTTACTCATCGTTCTTTTACCGTATTGGCAAACCTTTAATTTGAACCCTTCTCTATATACTTTCAATTCAAATGATTTGAACGATTTGGATGATCCGTTCTATCCTTTATTAATTATACAATTTTATACAAATTTTGTTAAAAACTTAAAGCATCTTGAAATCGGGTCAGAAGAGTTATTCAACAACATAAAACCCCCAATTGATCAAATCGTGCAGTTTTATTTATCTAAAAATTCCAACCCAATGATTGAGTCCTTCTATGTAACTCAAATCATTGAGTTGATCGAAACTCTTTCTTATTCGTCTTTGTCTTATTGTCAATCTTTCGTGGCAGAATGCATTACCAAGCATAATTTGTTCAAATCCTATAACTTGTACCTAGATAATGAGTCAGATGTTTTATTACTTAGTAAAATCAATTATCAGATTTTTGATCAAAGTTTTTGTCATGATTTTTTCAATGATAATTTAACTAAAATTTCCTTATTTAATCAAAAATTCTTCACCATTTTCTTAAATTTGGTCAAATCTGAACATTTGTTTAATCTTATCATTACTAGTGATGTTAACTATTTCAATTTTGAGAAAATTTCAAAACTTTCAATTGATCAAATTTATTATATCATTTTGCAAATTTCAAAATATAACCATTCAACAGTTTATTTGATCAATAATTTACCAACCATTATAACTGATTATCTTATTAATTCACCTTTTGAAATCATCAATAATGAAATTTGGAATTTGAAATTAGCTTGTTTGGAAAATTTACTTTTCAATTCAGATATAGATTTGAAAATTTGGTTAGATGATTTAAAGAAAACTTATTCATTAATGAAAAATGGTCATAATATCAAATCTATTAATCCTCAAGTGGACATTGCAAGTGACACTATTTAGTTTTTTGGCTTGCCTTTTTAACCTTTTTATCAACATAAACTGCAATTATACTCATCAGTATTGACATAACCACAATCCAAATAATTAAAATCCCTATATTTCTACCTAGATGTCCTTTCCATGTATTGAAGAATACAACTTTCAATGCTTCATATCCATTAAACATTGGCATAACATATCCATATCGATAAAATCTTGGTGATAATTCTAATGGTGAAAATGTAACCGATATATTAAATATCAAATATGAAACTAACCATACTGGTATCCATTGCTTCTGTCCTGAAAACATAATTATTGTACCAACTAATTCATTTATCGAAGCACTTGCAACAATAAATAAATACATAAACATCCAAAGAACTAAAAATCCTGCTTTGCCAAATGCCACATCAATTGGAGTTCTAAATGCAATCGTAATTAATGAATAAATCAATGCAAGTATAAAACAATTGACATTGGCTGCTATAATTCTCCAAATAACAAAATGTTTATACTTTAAATTTTTCCTTAAAAAACTGTAGACTTCAACACTTAGATTAAATTGATGAAATGAAAACATTTGTGCATAAATTAAACCTAATTCTGATGGCCCTAATATTGAAGGTGAACTTGATGGCCTGTTATCAAAAAGTCGCATCATTGGCTTATCATTGATTATGGTGGTACCATTTTCACTTTGCATTAAATCTGACCTCTCATCTCTAGTAAGAATTTCACTAACTAGTGGATTATAAACCTTTGATCCTCCATAATAACTTGTCCAAGTATCCAGGATTAAATATAAATTTTTTGTAACATATTGACTCAATGCAGAATAATGACGTCCACTTTCATAAACACAGGTAATTAATTGGTCAATTGCCTGTGATTCAATCAACGATACATTTTGATTAACCATACTTTCATAAATTAATTGGGTACTATTTGGTGCAATGTAAAATGCAGCCCAATATTTTTGATGATGTACCTGTCTGACAACTTCGTCATAATTAGAACTATTATGTTTTGATGCTAGTTCACTTATTTCAGAAGTACTCATGTATCTCCAATCACCAAGCCTATTTATGGTTTCATTGTTTGTAAACATATCTCTTAAAGAATCATATATCAAGGGCCTCACTTCAGTCCCATTACTCGTGGTAAATGATACATCGTCGGATACAACCAATAACTCAAGGTTCTTGAATCGACCAAATCTATGGAAATAAGTTCCCCAATAAAATGCACATATTGATATGAAAAATACAAATAAAAATAAATATACTTGTAGCAACTTGTATCCTACTCCAAATATGCCATGCCATTTTCTATTCTTCTCGGGTTCCTCTTCCTTGGTTTCGCTTAGTTTTTCATCCATTCCTACTTGTTGTTTCTTGTCAGCCTCATGAGAATCTGTAGATGAACCTTGGGTATCTTCTTTATCATACGACACTTGACTTATATTCCTATCTTGGCCATTCTGAAAGTTTTCTGACTTAATCGCCTCACCACCAATATTGGCCCCAGATATATATTCCAGTAGGTAAGTTCCTGACGGATTTGGAGCTGATTCTGTTTGTTCAAACTGTTGTACCAAGTTGTTTTGAGGTGCGGCTCTATCACCATTATAAGACCCTTGAGATTCATCCAATGGATCAATAGATTCTATTCTGTTCCTCATTAGTTCTGTAGATGGTCCAGCTAAGTGTAGTGGTATACTATTGTTTACTCACTGGCTGGCAGAGTTGATTTTTGGAAAAGATTGGGGAATAAGATGAATTTCTCAGGACGATTACCAAAAAAGAGGCATCAAAATAGAGCGGAATTATATCAACATATTTTCATTATAAATCCTACTACAAACAGCTTAAATTAAGACTTTGAAATGAACAGAAGTAACTCTCGTGACAGTAGCTCGCTAGCTTCTTCAGTCGACAGTGAAGAAATTGAAGCCAGACCAGTCCAGCTTGATGAGTCTAATGTGCAACCACCTCAGAGGAGGCAGTCGTTGGTAAGAAGAATATCATCTAGTGCTACTAATTATTTCGGTGATAGCCATTCAAGCAGACATAGAACTAATCTGATAGCTTCATCCAGAAATTCTAGGGCTAGAAAGTTGAGTTCCCAAGAAAATGACCCTATGAATATATATTATGATGAGCTAGATTCGGATTTTTTGTTCGGCCATGATCAGATAGGTAAATCTTTTTCTAGAGTTCCAGATGAAGAAGAAGAGGCTGAATCTTTGGGATCTACTGATGATCAAGGGACCCAAGAGGAATTTCCCCGGATATATGAGGGCTTGGGTGAGAGACGAGAAAGTTCGTTCACAGAGGATGAAATAAATCGTCAACAATCAAGAACAAGCAGACGAAATACAATTGCTTCAACTATACAAAGTGTAACAAGAAAATTGGGTTTCTGGGATAAAGATTTCCACCAACACAGAATAAATATTGTAATAACGTATTTGAAGAACTATGCGTTTTTAATTGTTGGCTTGGTTGTCACTTTGTGTATATATTGGGGAACTTTTTATGAACGGACTGGTAGATTTCATGATCTTCATTTTGCTGTGATCAATGCTGATAGACAAGTTGGTAGTTTGCCTGGTGCTATTGGAGAAGTTGTTGAATATTTCTTTGTTAATGTTACTCAGGTTCAGTCTTTAGGGACTTTTGAAATAATAGATTTCGATACTATTAATAAAGCCGCTCTTGATCATAATAATTCGATTACAGAGGAAGTCTACCATCAAATTCACATTCAAAAGTACTGGGCTGCTTATTATATCAAGGAAAACTCAACTTTAAGAATGTACGAGGCTTTAAAAACGGCTTCTGATCTGGTATCACCCTCTGATAGTTTCATGGAAGTAGTTTATGAAACTGGTAGAAACTACAATGCTGTTAACAATTACGTTAAAAGTATAGTAGGGAGAACAAAGTTAGCATTTGACAGTTTCATTCCTCAAACACCTTATTTGAAAAGTTTATTGGGTCAGCTTAATTCAACTGAGATTGAAAATGTTTTAACAAATGCACCCAACTTAGTCACCACTAATCCTTCCTTTGTCAATGTCGATAGACTTCCTGTGAATAACCCAGTCGTACAAGCACCTTTCCAAATTGGACTCGTGTATTTGATGTTGTTTTCTTTCTTTCAATTTGTCTTCCTGATTCAAATACATACACTCATTGCTCAAAAGATAAAAGGGTTTAAGTACCTTTTATATAGAATTGCTGCTTCTCATTCTTCATACGTTGTATTGTCTTTGGCTTATGTTGTTTTGAATGCTGCATTTGGTATTACTTTTACTACAACATTTGGTTACCTGGGCTTTTTGGTCGTCTGGGCTTTTGCATATTTAACTATGGCATCTTCAGGAGCATTAATGGAGGCTCTTGCTTTGGTTATATTCATGCTTAAACCCCAATTAATTGGGTTTCTTATTGTCTTCATGGTTGTTATAAACTTGGCTCCAACCGTTTCTCCCATTGTTCTATGTCCCAAGTTCTATAGATATGGGTATGCCATGCCGATTTATAATTCTTATGAATTAATGCATGTTCCATATTTTAATGCTTATAAAGGACATATGGGACGAAATATTGGTATTTTGATTGCATGGATTGTAATATCTACCCTCACCATGGTTATAATCATGGCCAGGATTGGGAAAAAAATGAAAGCTGCTGAAGAACGGTCTGCTCAAGAGAAAGCTGATCAAGAAAAAGAGAAAGCGACTCAAGATGAAACTGGTCAGGAAGTTGCACAGGATGAGGCTCTTAGGAAGGATAACGAAGATTATGACCATCATTAGATATTTACTTGTTCGAGTTGCTCATAATGAGGGCTAATAGCGTTTATTAATACATAAATACTCTATTTATAAGATAACATTAAATGTAGTCAAACTTTCATTTTTCGCAATTTACCCATGCGCTACCACATATACAAGTTCTTTGAAAGACCATTGTCCACAATCCAACGTTAGACGGAACATCA
The DNA here is from genome assembly GCA_038087015.1 of Cerrena zonata. Classification (NCBI taxonomy): domain Eukaryota; kingdom Fungi; phylum Basidiomycota; class Agaricomycetes; order Polyporales; family Cerrenaceae; genus Cerrena; species Cerrena zonata. The sequence continues at coordinate 858 of JASBNA010000095.1, read as the reverse complement.
AAAACTAAAGGATCAGTTACTGAAGAAACAGATCTGCATCTGGTACATTTTCTAAGTTTAGCTAACTTATTATTATTATTCTTCTTGGGAATGACAGTGGCCAGATTTGGATTCAATTTATCCCCAACTTTTACGACAACCTTTCTCAATGCATCGATACATTCAATTCTATTGTATTGAAGTCTTGGGATAGTTGTTCTTTGGTCCTTTGGGTCAATATGTATCACTGGATTTTTACTTCTAAAAAAATCTTCATTTTCTATTCCAGACATCGTATTTTTGGCAATTCCAACGTCAATCCAATTGACGTCATAGAAGAAAAGTTCTGAAACTTTAATGTCTCTGCTTATATTAATTGAATGTCTTTCAATCAATAGTTTAGCAATCTGAACTAAGTCATCTGATAACTCACCCTGGCAAACAAGTTTTTGTTCAATTTTCAATGCATATCCCCTGTCCTTATTAGCAGCCCTTGAGGCGATTTCCTTAGAGACATAAGCATCACATTCTCTTAAAAAGTTTTCTGAGATGCTGAGGTTTAATGGGGAAGTATTACAAACCGTGAAATACCGATTCAAAGCTTCTTTCATTGGAGTGAAAAGTTTATTGCTTTCCGAAAGGTCTTTATGCAATTTTTTCAAAATTTCATGGGTCTTTCCAATAGATGACCAGGCATACATAAGGAACAACCGTGGAACTTTACTTAAAATTATTGGCAAAACAATAGAGTTTTTATAATGAAGTTTAGTATCAGTACTATTAGTGTTTTTCACAAATGCTAACTGCAATAATTCTTGATTCAAATAGATCATCAAGTCAATTAACCATTTAACATTTCCAACTAAAGACATAATACAT